>CM068365.1:28639693-28662193 GCA_034769755.1 Odontamblyopus lacepedii | reverse complement strand
CACTGCCCAGACATGGACTGTTCATCACTGGTTATTTTGGTGCTTTGAGAGCTTTTTACTTAAAGGAGTATTGTGTAACTTTACTGGTTGAGGATCCATCACCTTGTTTCTTTCGATACGCCATTGCTTTGCCTGATATGTTCCACAGTATGACATTAAACAGCTCTACTTTATAGCTTGAAAACACCTAGAAAAACAGACATTCTGACTGTGAGCGGGGTCCTCTCCACAGATCTGACCTGTAACTTGGTCTGGTTTGGTCTCCATGAAGATAGAAAACTTTAGGCATCAAGCAGTTGACGGACCTTCTACCAGAAAAGTTACACAATGCAGCTTTTTACTAAAATAAAACTAAAATTCAATGCTTTCTGAATTTTTTTGTTAAAGGTGCAGTGTGTAACTTTTCTTGGAGAAGGTACGGCGCATGCTAGTCCAAGTAGATGTACTTAACAGTTCAGCCCGAAAAGTTTCACAGTACAGCATTAAACTTATCTATCTCCATGGAGACAAGCAGGTCAAGGTACAGATCAGACACGTTCTTCAAGGGATTTCTGAACAATAAAATCACCTCTAATGAAACAAAATCCGAACAGACTTTTAATGCCACACTGTGGAATATACAAAAACATCTCGTTAAAGGAAAAAAAAGTGGCGTTCTCTCCACCAGAAAAGTTACACAATGCAGCTTTAAGTTTGGTTGCATTTGTATACACGTTGGCCACTTTTAAGACATTTTTCTCGCTTTGCTGTGGTACACCTTGCTCTCCAGAGAAGCCTCGCCATCCCGTATCAGAACATACCACTTTTTTTTTTTTTTTTTAACTCACAGAAACTTTTCCCCAAAGTTTTCTCGGCGTGTCTCCCAAGCGCTGCCTCTTCCAACAGCGCTCCTCTTTTGTGTTTCCTTCAACATAAAATCCACATCTCAATACGCCTCAGTGTGGTCCTTCACTCTGAGCTTTGAATCCGGGTTTAGAGCTCAGAGGAGAGAGGGATGGAGGGAGGGAGAGGAGAGAGGGGGAGGAGGGAGAGAAAAGGGTGCAGAGAGAGAGAGAGGGTGGAGGGATGATAGAGAAAGAAAGAGAGAGGGAGATGGAGCTGGGGAGAAGAGAGAGACGAGAGAGAGTGAGATGGAGATAAGAGAGAGGGTAATGGAGAGAAGAGAGATCAGGAGATTGAGAGAAGAGAGAGAGGGTGATGGAGAGAAGAGAGGGGGAGACTGAGAGAAGAGAGAGGGAGATTGAGAGAAGAGAGAGGGTGATGAGAGAGAGAGAAGAGAAAGAGGGGGATGGGGAGGACAGAGTGATGGAAAAAGAGAGAGAAGGTGAAGGAGAGATGAGAGAGACAGAGATGAAAGAAGAAGAGCAAGGGAGTGAAGGAGAGAAGGAGAGAAGAGAGAGGAGGTGAAGGAGAGAGAGGAGGTGGAAAGAAGAGAGAGAGGACAGATAGAAGAGGGCAAGGGGAGAGAGAGGGGAGAAGAGAACGGGTGAAGGAGAGAAGAGAATGGGGAGAAGAGAGAGAGGGATAAAGAGAAGAGAGAGATGGTGACGAAGAGAAGAGAGGTGATAAGGGGAAGAGAGGGCATGAGATGGAGAGAAGAGAGAGAGGGAGAAGGAAAGGAGGGAGAGAGGGTGAGCAGAGGACCGAGAGGGTAATGGAGAGAAGAGAGAGAAGGATGATGGAGAGAGAGAAGAGAAAGAGGTTGGTAGAGAGAAGTGAGAGATGTAGAGGAGAGAGAGGGAGAAGGAAAGACAAGAGAGAGAATGATGGAGAGA
Source organism: Odontamblyopus lacepedii (assembly GCA_034769755.1). Classification (NCBI taxonomy): domain Eukaryota; kingdom Metazoa; phylum Chordata; class Actinopteri; order Gobiiformes; family Gobiidae; genus Odontamblyopus; species Odontamblyopus lacepedii. The sequence continues at coordinate 28,660,418 of CM068365.1, read as the reverse complement.
GATGGGGTGAAGGAGAGACGAGAGAGAGGGTGATAAAGAGAGAGAAGAGAACAAGGTTGGTGGAGAGAAGAGAGAGATGGAGAGGAGAAAGAAGGAGATGGAAAGAAGACAGAGAGAGAGGGTGATGGAGAGAGAGAGACAGGATGAAATAGAGACGAGAGAGTGAGGATGGAGAGAAGAGACAGGCGATGAGAAGAAGAGAGGGGAAGAGGGTGATGGAGAGAAGAGGATGAGAAGAGAGAGGGATGGAGAGAACAGAGAATGGGGGAAGAGAGAGCGTAAGATGGAGAGAGAGAAGAGAATGGGGTTGGTAGAGAGAAGTGAGAGATGTAGAGGACAGAGAGGGAGATGGAAAGACAAGAGAGAGGATGATGGAGAGAGACGGGGTGAAGGAGAGATGAGAGAGAGAGGGTGATGGAGAGAAGAGAGAGTGATGGAGAGAATAGAGAGAGGGTCATGGAGAGAAGAGAGTGGGTGATGGAGAGAAGAGAAAGAGGGGGATGAGAGGAGCAAGTGAAGGAGAGAAGAGGGGGGATGAAGAGAAGAGCAAGGTGGTGGAGAGAGGGGGTGGAGAGAAGAGAGTGATAGTGATGGAGAGAAGAGAGAGAGGGTGATGAGAGAAGAGAGAGGTGATGAGAAGAAGAGAGAGAGAGGGTGATGAGAGAAGAGGATGAGGAGAGAGAGGGATGGAGAGAAGAGAGAATGGGGAGAAAAGAGAACGTGAGATGGAGAGAAGAGAGACAATGAAGAGAGAAAAGAAAAAGAGGATGATGGAGAGAGAGAAACATGGTGAAGGCGAGACGAGAGAGTGAGGATGGAGAGAGGAGCGAGAGGGAGACCGAGAGAAGAGGGAGAAGAGAAAGAGAACGATGAAACTTTTCCCCGAAGTTTTGCCCTCTCCCTCTTCGACTTTTGCGTTTCGCTCCATCTAAACCTCCCGTCTCGATGCTCAACATGGTCCTGGTTCCTGGTTTCCGTCAATAATGAAGCGCGTGGACTTACGGCTGCATCCATCGCTTCAAACACAACCTCCCTCACAGACAAATCAGGAATTCCGTTGGCAGAGAGACAGATTACATTTGACAACTCCAAGAAAGACTTTGTGGAGCGTTTCCTTTCTTTTCGGTGACCTGGATTGCGAGCTCCCCGTGGCTGCCTCATGTGTGGTACCTCTCCCCCCGCTCCCCAAACAGCTTCATTTCTACATTCAAATTATTCATCATTGCCTGCATTTTCTCCTGTTTTTTTTTTTTTTTACTTCTTGGGTTTTACCTTTGGTGTTCTCTGCGGGGACTTGAGATGAGGAGGAGAAGAGGAAAAAGGATGGGGAAAAAACGTATGCTTTTGTTTTTTGTTTTATTTTTTTATTTTTTTTGCTCGCGATCTTTTGTTGAAACACCTTGAGTCTCTGGTGTACGGCACGAGCTGGAGTGATAGACAGGCCTGCCCTATTTACAGCCAGATTAAAACGAAGAATCAGGCAGGAAGAAGCAGCTAAATGGTGATTGTATATGACATTTAGCAATTGATTAAAGAAAGATAAGTTTTAATAGGTGCCTCTGCTGCTGCTGCTGGTAATGTGGGTGTTTGAAGGGAGGGGCCTGTACTTCTTCTGTTTTTCTGTTTTTACACATGCCATATCTCTCTGCTTGTAACAATGAAGAGATAAATTTAACATAAAAACACTTCAAAACCAGCTCCCGTGTTGAAGTTAATGACGGCGGTTTCAAAGTTGTACAAACAAGAGGGACTTTTATTCAAATACAGTGACGTGCAGCTGTGTTCTATGTGGAGATGATAAGAGTTTCTTTGGGTTTTTACAGTCGCTGATACGAGCAGGATCAGAGCTCCAGGGGGCTTCCTGGGTTCACTTTATCGAAAAGGTGAAGTTATGATTTACCAAAACAAGAAACTCCTACTGTTAGGTCAAGTGAAAGTTCAGAGCTCAAAAATCCAGGAAAACAGAGCTGCCAAATTTAGCTAATGCAGGTAGCAAGGAAACATAGCAAAGTACTTGTATCTGTACTTTACTTAAGTACAGTGGATACTTTTTTTTTTACTTCACTACATTTGAGAGGAGGAATCTGTACTTTCCGCTCTTCCATATACAAGAAGAGCTAGAAAAAAAATGACAAAACAAAAAAAAATTCAGCACAAATCTGTACCAAAATCACTACATTTGAAGCTTTATAAGATCTTAAAATCTCAGTGAAATACTTTTCCTTTTTACTTATGTATTTTTAAACAGGTACATAAGTAGATCTTTTCATCTTGTACTTTTACTTGAGTATTTCTTTGCTCCAGTACCTGTACTTTTACTTAAGTAACCAAATTGAATACTTCTTCCACCACTGACTTTAGCTTGTGTCCAACACAAATCTTTTAGTGCAGATGAATAGATTTCTCTGCAAATGTTCCATATTTTTAAAGGAGTCTTTCTGGTGGAGCGTACGTCACCTGCTTTTGTCTCCTTGTAGATCTGACTTCTTTCCCTACAATCTTTCATGGTAACTCATATCTTGCATTTATAACACTGCATTCCAGACACTAGTATTACAGCTGCCCTGCTCCAGCGGTCCCTCCAACCAACACCAACACACAGCACCCTTATATGAGGCAATGTGGGCAAAGTGTCTTGCCTAAGAACACAACTACAGTTGTGGTCTCTATTCCAAATACTAATAACTTCTGAGAGGCGACGAGATCAGACTATGACAAAGAGGTCTGGCCACAATTCAATTTTCAATTTCAGGTGTAAAAATACTTTTATACAACTACAGTGTGTGTTTTTACTGAAAATGAGTTTGGAAATGTCTCTAAGTTTATATCTCTGTCTATCTAGAGCAGTACAGCGTTATTTATTATATTATTATAGTTTACTGTTTATGACTTGTGTTCCTCAAATCACCTTCTATAAAAATCTCACTGAAATCATCAGTGCATTCAGCGCATTCAACTATTTTTGTTTCTGTTACCTTGGAAACATTGTGAGACTTATTTTCTCTTCCTCCCTGTGCACATGTGGATAAGTTATGTCAATATTGTCAAAAGCTTCTGTCATTCTCCTTGTTGCTGTATGCTAATTACAACAGCGCTACTAAAGGGAACCATAGCGGAGACACCAGAGAACGCACAAACCCAGTCTGCTGACAGCCAGATAGACACGAGACGAGAACTTCCAACTCCACTTCTTCTTCTGCTGCTAAAAGGGACCCAACTGACATGAGGATTGCGTGGGACAAGTTTCGAAAATAGATTCAAGGAGGCGCCGCAAAATCGCTGCCGGCGAAACATCTCGGTCAAGCGGTTATCAAAGAAAAGAAACATTGCGTAACATTATTTTTAGCTTGTTTTTCTATCTGCTGGCAGGTGTGACAAACTTATCAGGAAGTAGATGGAGTTCGCTCGCTGGTGTCGAAGAACGAGAGGAGTATTTTTGAATGTAAACAAACGGATGGATCATTTTTTCTGTTGAGAGAGTGTGATTTTGTGGAAGTTGGAAGTGAAAAGTTGAATGTGGAGAATTAGTCCCAGGAAGTGTTTTTTCTGACGCTCAAAATATTTCATTGCCTAAACTTTGTGAACAGAAGCGTCACAAACAAGCTGAGTTTCCCGTCAACAGATACGTCTTCATCTGGGGCTAATGAGCGAGGACGAGGTGCACGCTAAAAACTCACTTTTACTAGAATATAATCCCAGAAACACAGGAGCAGCCAATGTGATCTGCCTATATCCCTCAACTTCATCAGATTAGTGCTGACAAAACTTTTGAGCTTTGGACTCATAACAAAGAGTTACTCAAACATGTGTGAATGAAATGAGCAGTTTTACAGGGCCTTTCAAATTGTATCAGTTTATATTTGCTTATGTAAAGTGGAAAATAAAATGACGTGGAGCTTGGTTGGCAAAACCTTGTAAGAGACGAGGGTTTGGACTCTTACCTCAACATGTGCTATGGGTGATGCTATACTCCTTTATTCCATTTTACACAGTCTGCTATAGATTCATCATACTTCAATTCAAGCCACTGTTATGTTAATACAGATATCTGTACAGTGGTCCCTCATTTACCGTGGGGGTTATGATCTAAAAATAACCCGCAATAGGCGAAATCTGTGAAGTAGTCAGCGTTATTTTTACAATTATTATACATGTTTTAAGGCTGTAAAACCCCTCACATACACACACACACACTTTTCCCAGACAGGCTCCGTGATCTAAACTGAGGAGCGGGGGGAGGATCGCTCTGTGCAAATCGGCCCCTGATCTAAACTGAGGAGCGGCAAAAAAAAAAAAAAAAAAAAGCTAAATTGCATAAAAGAAATTTGAGAAACAGTGAGGCCGCAAAAGGTGAACCATGTTATAGTGAGGGACGACTGTATACCTTAACATTTGGCAACACTTAGAGACATATTATCAACATGATACAAACAGATGTCAACGGCACATGTCCAAAGCTCAAAATGCTCTGTTCCACCTTGTGATGTCATGTAGTGGTAGTTCTGAAGTCTACCCTTTAACTTTTGTTTAGTAGAGATTGGCAATTCTAGGTTTGAGATAATCCAAGTGAATCTAGTGAACGTGTGTGGTGTTTAAAAACATGGTGGAGTACTCCCACATGACATCACAATGTGGAACTGAGTGTTTTCTGTTTGAGAAGATAACTCAGGTTTCTGCAGGTCTATGTGTGAAACATGTGGGACTGAAACAAAAAGGTCTGTTTGCAATGAATAAACATCCTTAGAACACAGATCAGAATATACCGTGATATGGGCCCTTTAACAACTCCATGGAGAAAGTTCCACAGTGCACCTTTAATTGCCCTCTCAGCTCAAAACCTCAGCACAGATAAAACGCCCCATTCTGTGCATGTTTTTGTCTGTGCAGGTATGGCCATTTTAATTCCTTTGCAAAGATTCTCACTCTGCACAGTTTTAGTTCCAGTAGCAGAAGACCAAGATTAGAAGTTCAATCCAGAAAATGAGTCTCAGTGGGGTGTTTCTTGTCACTTTAAGTCTTAAACTATTTCCCTTCCAAAAAGTTTGAGCACAAAAAGTGTCAGATAACAGATCACGTCCCCCGCCAGGCCTGACAAATACGACTTAATCTGAGCGTAATGAGTTGGGCTGCGCGGCGCCGTAAATAGTCTGGTTTGTCTCCGTAGGGCACCGCGCTGGCCTGGGGAAGGTTCCTGGCAGGTCTGTGAAGTGTGGCGCTGCCCTGTGGGGATGGCAAGCGCCCACAATCCCCCCCGGCACCCCCCTCCCGGAACCCCCCCTCCACAACAGCTGCCGCGCCCGCTCCCCTCCGCGCCCCTCCCCACCCCTCACCGCCGTGCACGCGCCCCCCACCGCCGTGCACGCGCCCCCCACCGCCGTCCACGCGCCCCTCACCGCCGTGCACGCGCCCCTCGCTGATCAGGTCCTGCCCGTCACATTTAGCCTAATTAACGGGCGTCTGCTTCCCCCGTTTTTCACCTCCGGCGGACACGGTGTCTGTTGGCGTTCCAGTCATGTGATCACTACAACCTTTGACCTCAGACATGATGTGAGTGCAGTGGGCCAGAGGCGGACGAAGTAGCCTACTCAGTTTGGTTACTTAAGTTAAAGTACAGATATCGAAGCAAAAAAAAAAAAATACTCGAATAAAAGTATCACATGAAAACCTGTTTACAAATGTAGACTACTGAAAGTATGTTTCACGGTTTGTGAGTTTGTGATGCAATAAGCTTCAATTTTTATTTTTTTTTATAAAGATTTGTGCAGTTTTTTAATGAGACAAATGTTTGTTTTGTTTTTTTCTAGCTGTTTGTATTTTATTTGTTTGCTTATACTTCAAATATGTTATATATAAAATAAATATATATATATATAAATAAACCCTTATCCTTTTCTTTAGCTCTCACACAATAATTATTAAACTACTTTTACTTGTAGTCCTGTTGGTGGTTTTCAGATCGTAGAATGTGATGATGTCATTCTCTCAGAAAGAGCCAGTTTTCACTTTGTACCCCCATTGTACTACTCTACAGATATCTCCACAAAAGCATTTTTCTTAGTTGTGAGTCATTTTTTCAACATGCAGTATTTTGTTAGATCCTTCCAAAAATGGGAATAATGTAGTGACTCCATATTTAAACATGTATGAACAAGTATAACGTCCATGATCAGTGAAGCTGATCAGATGAAGGTAACAGGCCACAGCCCAGAGACGTGCACCTGGGAGACGGGACCTGGGGGCAGGACCTGGGGACGGGGCAAATGTCATAATCACAGAGGGGCAAGTGTCCCACAGTGAAACCCCCTTTAAAAACCAAACACCATCAAAATCTATGGAGAATGTTCATGTGTGTTTCTCTCTTTTGTGTGTGTATATGAGTGTGTACGTGTGCATGTGTGTGCATATGTATGAGTGTGTACGTGTGTGTGTGTAGGTTTGTGTGTGCATAGGTGTGAGTGTGAGTGTGTACACGTGCATGTGTGTATATGTATGTGCATATGTGTGTACATGTGCATATGTGTGTGTGCATATATGTGAGTGTGTGGTTTTACATGTGTGTGTGTGTGTGTGTGTGTGCATATGTGTATGTATGCTTGTGTTACCTACAGACACACACAGAACCACGCAAAGGCCATAAAAACAAACAGGATCACATGGGCAGAATGGTTGGTATTCAGGACGAGTTTTCGCAGCAATTTGCCCATTTTCAAAGTAATTATTTCACAGTTTAGTCTCAAAATGGAACTTTGATTTCTGAGTGCTTCTCATGGCTTTTTATTCCTGATGTTAAACGGTCTATCAGAGCAGAGATGACTGTGTGTGTGTGTGTGTGTGTGTGTGTGTGTGTGTGTGTGTGTGTGTGTGTGTGTGTGTGTATCAGAGCAGAGATGACTGTGTGTGTGTGTGTGTGTGTGTGTGTGTGTGTGTGGGTGTGTGTGTGTATCAGAGCAGAGATGACTGAGCTAATGGAGGAGTTTTAAAACACAAGTGCTGCAAATAGATAAATATTGCACCGAAACAGACCAGTTGTAATTTGAATGGCTGTAATTTTGTGTTATAGGTGTGCTGTTGGCGCACACAGAATGTTACTGAGCTCAACTGTGTTTTGATGAAATGACAAACCAATGTTTTTAAAGGAGATGTCATTGCATTGCCCGGTATGTTCCACAGTACAGCATTAAATTCATGTATCTCAAGTTGCAGGTCAAATCTGCAGCTGAATATGTGAGGTAAAGCAATATCTGCCTCCATGTAGACAAGCACGTAACTCCATCAAGTTGCAGGTCAGATCTGTGGAGGGGTTACCCACAGTAAGAATGTGTGTTTTTAAGGAAGGTAGTTTTGAACAGCAAAAACGAGACAAGTAGTGGCCAGATCTTCTTATAGTTACATAATATATCTTTAATAAATTGTCAATTTTTGTAGGTTGGAGAAATTCTGAATTAAACGGATTCAAATTAATAACAAAATACAGAGTTAAAGGCCCATTTTATGACGCTATTTTCTGATCTTTGTTCTAATGTAGGTTCCTCATCACAAACACAACTGGAGTTGTGTTTTGTTTCATTCACATATGTTTAACACACACATTTAGGCTGAGTCTGTTCCACCTTGTGATGTCATCAAGTGGTGATACAGGAAGTGCCGCAGTAAATGTTTACACTCCATACACCTTCACTAGACCTCCTGTGGGCTCACCACCTGCAGAGGGGTTCATAGGGGGGGTCAGGTGCCATGAGGATTGGGCAGCAAACTGCCCCCGCGACCCAGCTGGATTAAACGGGAGAAGATGGATGGATGGATGGACACCTTCACTAGAATCATTTGGATAAATTCAGCTCATCTCTACTGAATTTAAGTAGCTGTTAACTTGAAAACTACCACTTCATGACATCACCAGGTGGATCAGAGCCTTTGAGATGTAGACAGACTAATAATAAAATGTTACTCAAACATGTGTGAATGACACAAAACACAACTCCAGGTCTGCTGTTGAGGAGGTAACCACATTAAAACATTTTCTGATGCTTGTTGCCATGACGATATTACTGTTTTGCCTTGATTATTACACAGTATGGAAATAAATTTAGTAATCACAGTGGAGACAGGTTAATGGTCAGATCGACGGAGAAGCAACCCTGCGCAAAATAAGAAGGTATTTTCGAACAAATGCAAGTTAAATATGTATTATATGTTTAATGCCCTACTGTGGAACATTCCAGGCATAGAAGTAGCATCTCCATGGAGACAAGCAAGCACAATAGTACAGGACCTTTACATTTCAACAAGTTAGGCCTAAATAACGTCGGACATAATATTAGGAGCTACGAAAACGTGAAAAGGATCCATATATTCGCGTTTTTATTTCCTTTTAGTCATGCATAAGGAAAAGCCCTCTTTCCACTTCACACTTCACACATCATCGAGCCATTTGACAATTAAACTTAAAGGTAAACGGGAGGCTGAGTCTGACGGGCGCGCACGTGGCTCCCTCACGCACGCTCGTCATTCACAGCACAGCGGCACCTGAGCCGTACCAGCTGGCGGTGCGGGGAGCTGTGCGCTAATTTAAAATACATCTCATTACGCACCACCATCGCCTGTCACCCTGCACTATCTAAAGACAGTCCCGCGGAATTAATGATTTCTCTGCGTGCCAAAAAAACTCCAAAACCTCTCAGTATCTCTTCGTAAATCGTACGCTATAAAACAACAACCATCATATTTATTGCGTAAATATAGAGAACGTTTTTACCAGTGGGAGTTTTGTGTTTTTGTGCGTTTTCCAGCCGTGGTTTGACCTTGAATCCTCCGCGATTCTGAGCCTTGGTTTTGAAAGCTCGTGTTTGTGTTTGTTTCTATTGTTCTAAATCCATTTCCATTTGCGGTGGAAGAAATATACTTAAGAGAAGTGTTTATTCATTTGTAGAGATGGGTCTGCTGCCAAGGAGAGGAGACTTGATGGAGGCTCAGATTCATTAAAACTTAATTAATATGCATCATTATGTAAATTAGGCTCCAGTAATGAGTTTTTAAAAGAAGCATTCCTTAATTAGTTCACTTTTAATGGCACCATCATTTATCTTTTTCCTCTTTGAAGCCGCACGATGTTCTGGATGCAGCCACTTCTCAAACGTTAATCTACGTTTTATCGTGGCATTTTCTGATTCGGCGTGATCGCGACCACATCTCCAATCTTGTCACTAATGAGGGACGTTTTACGCAGTTTTGTTTTTGCTTATTTCGTTTAAGGGACGCCGGGATTCCAACACAAAATGCTTATCACAAAATGCAGTGGAAATGGTAATTAAAAATGCAAAAATGGCAGTAGTTAAGTCCTGAGACACTTAAAGTACATGAGAATTTCACTATCACTTCATAATTATCGCTGACTGTGTGTTCATGATTCTTGTACATACTGACACTAAAACTAATTGATATTGGAACTACTGCTAGCACTACTAATACTAATACTAATACTACAACCACTACTACTACTACTACAATGATGTGAAATGAACTCTTGTGAGCTTTAAGTCACGTAAATGTGGCAAAACAAAACAGACAGATAAAAAGGCACTTTAGTTTTTATTTAGTTGAGTTTTCTGTTTTTTTTTCTGTTTTTTTTCTGTTTTTGTTTTTTGTTTGTTTTTTTTACTAAAACTTGATCTTTTTTTCTAATAACATACTTACACTTATATTGTGATCTGGATAATGGCAGATATTAATTAACTGATCTATAATGACATCTGTATTCTGTAAGTATTCATCAGAATGTAAATAAAGTATTATAACTACTACAACACCTATTGCTACAACAACCATTAGTGTGAGTCTATTATATTCTAGTATTTATTTATTTATTTATTTTTTCAGTTAATGGGCTCTATTCATGCTTATACGTCACAAAACCGGAGCACGTTTGGAAACATGCGGATGACGACTTCCTTTGGGGTCTCTTGGTGATAGTAACTCTGAGTAAACCTGTGAAAACCAAGAAAATGTCCTGATTGTCACTTTATTCTTTCCTTTTTCCTTTTAAGAATGTCATATTCATTTGTGCTTTATAATTTGTCTAACTTAATAAAAGAAAAAAAAAAAAAGATAGTTACGGCCAGCTGCCTGTAAGTGACGTGGAAGATGTGATCAGAGTCTCGTCCCTGTGGAAAGTTTTGGCAGGTTATGAAAACGCTGCTGCTGCTGAGTTTTATCACATGCCCAGAGTCGGGAACTCCACCGGAAGTCATCATCCGCATGTTCCAAACGTCTTCTGGTAAGCGTGAATAGAGCCTGGATTACTACATTACTCACTACACTGCAAAAAAGGCCTATTAAAATATATTTTTAAAAATACCAATTTTGAGGTAAAAATGCCCTATTTTAAGTGAAATTCTCTGCCAGTGCAGTAAGAAATTTTCACTTACCAAGTTTTCTTAAAACAAGAAGAAAAACAAATCTTGTTCTAAGCAGAAAACACTAGTGTCAAGTATTTATGGCAAGATTTTTCACCTTCTTGGTTTGAGAAGGAAGTTAAAGAGGCTTAACCTGGCTTGATTTAATATAAAAAGTGCTTAGAATAGATTGTAATATCTAGATAAGATAAATCAGGATGGAATATCTTGAAACAAGTAAAAAAAAATCTCATTTTATTAAGTAAAAAAAATCTTAATCTTGATCTTGATCTTTTAAGATGAATCTGCTTAATTCAAGTCAGTTTAACTATGCTAGAAAATCCTTTTTGCAGTGTATTAGTCACTAAAAAAATAAAACACTGAAGTCATCTGAAAATAAATAATAATAAAAATTAAGAAGCAGTTCTCGTCAGTCTGGATATTGAATGCAGTCTTTCTAAGAAGTATTATGATTATGACTACTATAATTACTACTTATACTTTTACTACTACATACCATATCATATATAATAGATAATTACTATATTACTATAATATATAACTATAATATATCATTATTATTATTATGATTATTATAATGATAATTATTCTCATTTAAATACACTTAAATCACCCAAAAAATACAAGTTAAATATGTATTAGGCAGAATGTTAGTACTGCATCCTTAGTTACTACTAATACTACCAGTACTATTACCACGACTACTCTATTGACATTTAAATATACACTTAATTCATTTAAATCTTCTCAAATCACACACACAAAATGTGATCTTTCTTAACTATGCATGTTAACTACTACTGTAATTACTACTATTACTACCGCTGCTATTACTACTGCATACCACATACAGAACTGTGCAAAAGTTTTAGGCAGATGTGAAAAAAGGTTGTAAATAAAGAATAGTTTCAAAAATAGAAATAATGATTGTTTTTATCAATTTACAAAATGCAGAACTCTCTTCAACGTAAAGAAGTTGTGTTGGTGATGGTCTGGCTCCCTGTGCTAATTAAATATGTGTCTTATACAGAAGTGAAGTACTGCACCATTAATTACTACTAATACTACCACTACTATTACCACTGCATACCATATATATTCTATAAGTTAATTTTACTCATTTAAATCTTCTTAAATCACCCAAAAAATGCTGATTAATTATGTATCAGCAAGTGAAGCGCTGCACCCTTAGGCTTGTTGCAAACACCGCCTTTATTTCTGTGGAGGGAGCGAGAGGAGGAAAAGAGGAGAGAAGAAGAGGAGAAGAGGAGGAGAGGAGGAGGAGGGAGGGGTAAAAATCCTCCATTTCCCAGTGAACAACACTGGCAGGGTGTCAAAACCTGGAGACTTCTGACACTTCACACTTCGGGATAATTGGTCCCTGACACTTAAGAGAGTAAACTTCCCCTTTAAGAAGAGGTCCCACCAAAACTTTCTTCACAGCTCCAGCACTTTAACCAACACATTTTTATATTCACTGCTCCGTGCGTCTCCGCCTGCAGCTAGTTAAGCTATAGCATACCTGGCACTGGAAGTCAGCGTCAGGTTTCACTCAATGCGACGTGAGAAGTCAGGAAATACTGCATCCGATGATAATGTATTCAGAATGCAGAGGTGGAGGAAGTACAAGGAAAGAGACCGAGTAAATAAGTGAAGTTTGCAAAGTTAAAGGGCCCATATTACGCCATTGTCTGATCTGTTCTAATGTACTTTTCCTCATCACAAACAGACCTGCAGTTGTGTTTTGTTTCATTCACACAGGTTTAAAGATGCATTGTGTAACTTTTATGGTGTTGGATCTGTCAAATGCTTTTCTCCATGGAGCCGTTATTGCTTTGTCTGGGACATTTCACCGTATGGCATTAAAACGGTCTATCACATAAATCATTTGTAAATAAAGCTCTACAAGTGCTGAGTAATACTATAAACCTATTCAAATCAAATAAGAGAAAATGTAAGACAATAAGAACAGATAACCACTCAACTCTTTCAAACAATACAGAGAATAAAATGAGACTGAGCGAGCTGGAGCGGGCCCTCAGACCTCAGAGTGTGCTGTAGGTGCTCCGTTTGGATGATGTCTGTGATGTGCAGTGAGGTCAGTCAGCTCTAAAACAATTCTCTGTATATCTGCTGCTCTCTGCCTCTCTTTCCCTCTCTCTCCCCGTGTGATGAACATCTTAATGGTTCTGCCTCTCCCTCCCCTCTCCCTCTCTTTCTCCCTGTCTCCCTCTCTCTGTGTGATGCACATGCTGCTGGCTCCTCCTCAGAACAGTGCGTTGGTTGGTTTGTGGTGGGCATCGAGGGCACTGGGCAATACAAGTGTTTTGCATTAACGATAATTCCATGATGCATAAGTAAGACCCCCTGTGGGGTCAGAAGAGGGGGGGGTGGGGGGGGTGTGTGTGTGTGTGTGCGTGTGTGTGTGTGCGTGTGTGTGTGTGTGCGTGTGTGTGTGTGTGGGTGTGTGCGCGTGTGTGTGTGTGTGTGTGTGTGGAGGAGCTCCAGGTTCCGATCTGGTCAATAACAGAACTGTGTTTGGACACTTTAACTCTGAGCTCAGCTCCACAGCCTCACACTGTCACACTGAGCACAACTGCACTTTATTTGTGAGCTTCACTTTTTTATTACTACTTGTATTTGTCATTAGTACTTTTGCTGCTGCTTCTGCACTTTATTCCCACACATGTTATTATTATTATTATTATTATTATTATTATTATTATTATTATTATTATTATTATTTATTTATTTATTTATTTATTTATTTATTTATTTATTTATTTATTTATTTATTTATTTATTTATTTATTTATTTATTTATTTATTTATTTATTTATGTATTTATTTATTTATTATTATTATTATTATTATTAGGTCATGTGTGCTTGTTTGTGGTGGGGAAGCTCCAGTGCGTTGCTGTTCTTATCTCTCTGCTTACAGATGAAATGCCGGCGTTTGGCTCATTATTTAGATGTGCATTCCAGTGGAATCAATTCTCATAGACACATATAAATTATTGTTTAACGAGAAGCTGTATCCTATAAATTATTCAAAGCACCTGGGATTACAATACGAGATCAAATGGTAGGAAAGAAAGAGCACTCTGCTGGAGGCAGCCGCACACGAGCCATCACAGCCCAGTTTGATGTTGCACACAATCTGCTTATGCAGGAATAATTGGGGAGTAACACCGAGCGTGTGTACAGACGCACAGAGCGCTTTGCAGCCATGTTTGGAGAGAGGTAATTGGGCCGCTGGACATGGTCAGCAAAGTCACCCTGACATGTGTACAAATATGTCCTCTGCAAAGTTAGTGCATGAGAAACAAGAAACGCCACTGTTTATCTGGCTGCTATGACTGCACACAGTCACACAAACCCATCTGCATCTGCACAAACTCACACAGTCACACAAACCCATCTGCATCTGCACAAACTCACACAGTCACACAAACACATCTGCATCTGCACAAACTCACACAGTCACACAAACCCATCTGCATCTGCACAAACTCACACAGTCACACAAACCCATCTGCATCTGCACAAACTCACACAGTCACACAAACCCATCTGCATCTGCACAAACTCACACAGTCACACAAACCCATCTGCATCTGCACAAACTCACAGTCACACAAACCCATCTGCATCTGCACAAACTCACAGTTACACAAACCCATCTGCATCTGCACAAACTCACACAGACCTTACAAACGTGTCCTATGCAAAGTTAGTGCACGAGCAACAAGAAACACCACTGTTTATCTGAGGCTGCTACAACTGCGCAGACTCGCGCAGAGCGACTGAGCAGACGCACACAGACCCATCTCCTAAATGATCAAAGTCACATTTTTATACAGCACTTTTCCACCTTCAAGGCACCCAAACCACTCACCCATTCACACACCAGTGTACACAGACACTGGAGGCAAGGTGGGTTAAGTGTCTTGCCCAAGGACACATGGCAGTATTCATCTGTGGGAGGTGGATGGAATCTGTGGGTCAGTGGCTCTGACCGATCAACCATTGATGTTTATGTCGAGCGGGATTCGAGCTGCCAACCTTCGGCTCAGTGGACAAACACTCAAATACTGAGCTACTGTCGCCCTCCTACAGCCACACAGACTCCCACAGAAGTTCAGACAGGATATTCTGTTTACAAGCCTCACATCCACAAACTCTAATCATGTTTTCAGCCCCACTTCGTGCTCAAAGCTCAGGTGAGACACAGTAGGATTTACAGCTCTGTTACAGCGCCCTGATGTGTAGTAAAAAGGACACTCTGCAGATAAGGAGAAGCCATTGTGCGGCGCGTGAATGATGGAGAAAGGGCATTTGCATTGAGTGCTCCGTCATAAAATAAATAATGTGCGTGTCACCAAAGTACGAGAGGAGAGGAAAGATGACAACCAAAGGGTCTCGCAGGAAGCTGGGGTGGGGGCCCAAAACAGGGAGAGGAGGAGGGGGAGGAGGGGTGGGGCATGGTGGGACTGGGTGAGGGATGCAGGTGCACTCCGGGAGAACTGTGGTTTTGCTGAGTGCGTGTGGCTGGCCTGGGATGGGACCAGGGCGGGCACGGCGGGGAGGGAGGGGGGGTGGCACATAATTGCCCACACAGATGGGTGAAGCGCGAGGAGGCAGGAGGAGGAGGCGGCTGGGGAGAGGGAAGTACGTCTGCATGCATGCCACATGAGCTACTGTAGGTGCATCCTGTCTGTAAACACACAAAGACATTAGCAACTAGAGCAGTCAGGGTGGAAAAATGGTGCACGTGGAGAAGAAAGTGGCTCAGAGCGGAGATGTGGAGGAGAGAGCGTGAACGGGGCTCAGGATGCGGGTTACTTGGTTTAACCCAGATCA
This sequence comes from Odontamblyopus lacepedii, assembly GCA_034769755.1. Classification (NCBI taxonomy): domain Eukaryota; kingdom Metazoa; phylum Chordata; class Actinopteri; order Gobiiformes; family Gobiidae; genus Odontamblyopus; species Odontamblyopus lacepedii. The sequence continues at coordinate 28,645,141 of CM068365.1, read as the reverse complement.
CGAAAGCAAAAATAGTTATGTAACATTTCGTAAAAGTCAAATATAACTCGATTCTTACAGCCGGGTTGGATTCCTAAAAAAGGGATTTTGGGGACAGGTTTTGTTTGAACTAAAGTGTAGCTCTGTACGTGTGGTTTTGTTTAACACTCCTCATTTTGTTCTTTTTTCTATCAAACCAAAAAACAACTCTTCCATCAACATATGCACATAGCGTATACACATTAAAAATATCCATTTAAACGTGCATTGTGTGACGTTTTTTGTGCTTTTCTTAAGTTCGTCAATCTGTGAAACTCTTCTTCATGGATATGTTATTGCTTTGTCTGGAATGTTTCATAGTATGGCATTAAACCTTTCTACCTTCATAGAGACCAAACCAGTTACAGGTTACAGGTCAGATCTGTGGAGAGGCGACCGCACTCACTGTCAGATAGGTTTTTTGGCTGCATTTTTGATCTATAAAACCATCTGTAACTGAAAAAATGTAAAGTAAAGCTGTTTTAATGTTATACTGTGGAACATTCCAGGCAGAGCAATGACATCCATAGAAACAAGCAGGTGACGGACTCGCAACTAAAAAATTACACAGTGCACCTTTGAGTATTGTGGAGTAACTATGGAATTATTGTTGTATTATTGATAATTACACCAAGGAAACAGTGATCAGGCGAGATAAATAAATGTATTTAAATTCAGTATTTTGCAGCTCTTATGATAATTGCTCTTTTTCTTTTGAGTGTCTTTCCAAGTATGGAGAGTATATGTTGTGCTTTCTTATTTTATTTTATTTTTTTCAAATAAATGACTGTTTGACTCTTGCACTTTGAGAACCTGGAAAATATGCTCCTGTATTTCAAATGAAGCTTTATCTTGATATTATGATTCTACACGACCAGTCAAATGTTTGGACAGCCCCTCTTGTTCAAGGTTTTTTGTTCCTTTTTTCTTACTTTTTTTTTACATTTTCAATCCACACAAGACATCAAATATGTGAAGCAAGATTTATGCAATGATGTAGCAAAGAGAAAAAAGTTCTAGTTGTAAAAAATGTTGATTCAAACCTTTTGCTTTGTGGACAGAGCTGCAAACCCTCGGCCTTCTCTCTATAAACTTCATGATGCAGTCCCTGAAATAGTTTCCACTTCCACTGTGTTTCAGGGTCAAGAAATGCCAAAAGTTCAAGGAGTGATCAAAGCAAAGGGTAAAGATTATTTTTATCTTTTAAATCTAAAATAAGTTTGGAGTCATGTTCAGTGTATTTTTGTCATTCATAGTTTTGGTGTCTACAGTGTAAATAATCATGGAAATAGAGAAGAAAATTTGATTTAAAAAAATAGTGTGTCCAAACAGATACAAATGAAATGGTATTTTACTTGAGATCAATGGAAATGTTTGCCTTATAATATAAAATACATAAGTATATAAATAGAACCGCAGTCAGAGGACACTAACCCGCTCCTGCTCAAAACCTTTGTTGAGTTTCTTCCACACTCAAACTCACATATTAATAAATCAACAGAGACACTGCACTGTACAATGACAGCAGATCTCTCTCTTATTGTGAAGGACTGTTGGCTGCCTTTGCAACAGGAACACTCAAGGTGAAAAAGTGAAAGCAGTATTTCAAACTTTTACACAGAGTTGAGCTTAAAAGTGAAGTGCATATGTGTCCACGATGTGAATTTAACTTTTTATTTTGTGTTATTTTGTACAAAGTTGAACAGGTGCTGCAATACCCACAACAGGAATCTGAAAACTCACCTCTAAAAACTCTGCTCAAAAGGGAGAAATAAAAAAGGGGGACCAAGATGAAGGAGAGGAAGAGGCCCATGAGGGAGGGAGGCAGGATAGAAGCGGAAGTGTGGATAGGAGGAAGATCATAGCCAAAGAAAAGACGAGTTAAAGATCTTAAAGATATGCAGAGTGCAGAGGCAGCCAGGCGGGTGGAGGGGGCGATGATAGAACCAGAGACCGTAGGGGACTGTCCTCATTCTTTTTCCCCAAGCTGAGCCCCTGCAATCGGGCCGAGAGCGCCACTTCGGATCAGCTCCACCAGAACCTCGCGTCCCATTTGTCCCAACAGAGTCCTGACGAAAAGAGAGGGGCTGGAAGAGGAGAAGTTTTCTATCTCTCCAAAGGCGTGTTCTTCATTTCAATTACAAGGAGCGTGTATTCCTTTAGGGCACGGCCATGTCGTGTGATCCGCACTAATGCAGAGGGCCCAGCGCGCAGGGATGAGGAGCCATTATCTGCATATTAGATAGGGCCTGTGCATATTATAGGCTCTGTGCATAGGCCCTCAGTACGGACCTGAGGAGAGGGGCACCACTCATGTTAAACGAGCATAAAGAAACAGTCATATTAGATAGGCCCTGTACATATTATAGGCCCTGTACATATTATAGGCCCTGTACATATTATAGGCCTTGTACATATTAAATACACTCTGTGCATAGGCCCTGTACACAGTGCAGTACAGACGAGAAAGGGGAGCCAGGGCACTGCTCATGTGAAACTAGCATAAAGAAATGGTTATAATATATAGGCCCTATGCATATTATAGGCGCTATGCATAGGCCTGTGTACAGATGAGAAGGGAGCCCATGCACCACACTACTCATGTGAAACTCATATAACGAAACAGTCATATTACATAGGCCGCATGCATAGGCCCTGCACACAGTGTAGTACAGGCAAGAGGGGGGCCAGGGCACCGCTCATGTTAAACTAGCAAACTAGTCCAAACCCGAACTCTAATCCTAACCTTGTGGTCCAAAGCAAGAAAAATGATCTGACGAAGGATTTTTGGCATCTGAGTGTTGTGCATTTTATCACTTTTAAACTAGCATAAAGAATCAGTCATATTAGGCTGGCCCTATGCATAGGCTCTGTGCATGGGCCCCTGACGAGAAGGGTGGCCACCGCTATATGCTGTATAGCAGAGGGGTCCGGGACCCCTGGGGAACCTCAGAGACACTGCAAGGGCCCTCCAAAGGTTGTTCACACAAAACACATAAAAGAAAATAGAGTTTGAAAATAAATTTATTTGCTTCAATTATAATTTAAAATCAGCACTGAGGACAGAGACTTTATGACTGTTCACATGAACACCTGAGAGGAAAACTTTAAGTACTGTTTTGAATAGAGTGTGGACTGTTATTGGGGGAGCTGTACAATCTTATGTGAGATATTGTTTCCAGACAATATCTCAATTCATGGACACAAATGCGAGTCAGGTTTGTACATGTCTCTCTCTGTTTTTCAAAATCATGACAACAAATTATGAATGAATGTTTGCTAAAAAGGTACATGCTGTGGCTTTAATATGAAAAATCATATGTAAAATATGCACTTTTTTTAGTTTTCTTTTTTTTTTTTTAAATTCTGTCAGAATGCAATGTTGATACTTTAGTGATATATGTTGTATATATATTGTACAGTATTATACTTAAACCCCCATATATACATGAGAGAACATTTCAGATTAATAGAAACAGATCTTTTGACAGAACTTTACACACTTCCTGAACAGGGCCCTGAACAGTCTTTAGTAATAATACATCTATCTGATAAAAAAGGACTAAGAGTCGTGTTCATTGGAGCTGAATTCTGCCTAAGAGAGGCTGAGAAAGGCCAGAGACACGAGGAATTATGAAGCAGAGAACAAGAGATCTAGAATCTGCATATTTGTGCTGGATGCCCTGCCAACTGATTATGGGTCTTTGGACTTTCAGTAACTCTTATTTTGTAACTCACATCAAAATTGAGAGATAAGACAACAATAGAAAATATTTTGGGGGTTAAAATGTTTTGAAACGTTTAGTATCTGTGAAAACAACACCTTTCAAAATACAATACATGAAGTAGTAAAAATTATAGATGGAGTTTAGCTGTGTATTTTCCAAATGTAGTTAAAGCAACAATGTGGAGCTTTTTAGCTTTTTGAACCTTTAGTTGAAAAATGTGTAGATTTGTTTCATTTTATCTTTCAGTTAATTCTATGAAGGTACTCACTAAGAAGAGTAAATTCAAGGAGTATTGATACTTTGCGGCACTCAGATTAAAGTCTAACAAAGCTTCAGACAGAGCAGTGCCTACAGTTGGCATCACACCCCCAGGGAATGTTGATGACAGCTGCAAAGGATCGATATAGAAGGCGTGATTTCAGGCGTCAGTGCTTTTGAAAATGCCTAATGTGAAAGTGAAAGTCGTCAGAAGTATAGCAACACGAGGTCTGTTTGTGTTTGTGTCTGTGTTTGTGTTTGTGTCTGTGTCTGTGTCTGTGTTTGTGTCTGTGTCTGTGTCTGTGTTTGTGTCTGTGTTTGTGTCTGTGTTTGTGTTTGTGTCTGTGTCTGTGTTTGTGTCTGTATTTGTGTCTGTGTCTGTGTTTGTGTCTGTGTTTGTGTCTGTATTTGTGTCTGTGTCTGTGTTTGTGTCTGTGTCTGTGTTTGTGTCTGTATTTGTGTCTGTGTTTGTGTCTGTGTTTGTGTCTGTGTTTGTGTCTGTGTTTGTGTCTGTATTTGTGTCTGTGTCTGTGTTTGTGTCTGTGTTTGTGTCTGTATTTGTGTCTGTGTTTGTGTCTGTGTCTGTGTCTGTGTTTGTGTCTGTGTCTGTGTCTGTGTTTGTGTCTGTGTTTGTGTTTGTGTCTGTGTCTGTGTTTGTGTCTGTATTTGTGTCTGTGTCTGTGTTTGTGTCTGTGTTTGTGTCTGTATTTGTGTCTGTGTCTGTGTTTGTGTCTGTGTCTGTGTTTGTGTTTGTGTCTGTGTCTGTGTTTGTGTCTGTATTTGTGTCTGTGTCTGTGTTTGTGTCTGTGTTTGTGTCTGTATTTGTGTCTGTGTCTGTGTTTGTGTCTGTGTCTGTGTTTGTGTTTGTGTCTGTGTTTGTGTCTGTGTTTGTGTCTGTGTTTGTGTCTGTATTTGTGTCTGTGTTTGTATTTGTGTCTGTGTCTGTGTCTGTGTTTGTGTCTGTGTGTCTGTGTCTGTGTCTGTGTCTGTGTCTGTGTTTGTGTCTGTGTCTGTGTTTGTGTCTGTGTTTGTGTCTGTGTTTGTGTTTGTGTCTGTGTCTGTGTTTGTGTCTGTGTTTGTGTCTGTGTCTGTGTTTGTGTCTGTGTTTGTGTCTGTATTTGTGTCTGTGTCTGTGTTTGTGTCTGTGTCTGTGTTTGTGTCTGTATTTGTGTCTGTGTTTGTGTCTGTGTCTGTGTTTGTGTCTGTATTTGTGTCTGTGTCTGTATTTGTGTCTGTGTCTGTGTTTGTGTCTGTATTTGTGTCTGTGTCTGTGTTTGTGTCTGTGTCTGTGTTTGTGTTTGTGTTTGTGTCTGTGTTTGTGTCTGTGTCTGTGTTTGTGTCTGTATTTGTGTCTGTGTTTGTGTTTGTGTCTGTGTTTGTGTTTGTGTCTGTATTTGTGTCTGTGTTTGTGTCTGTGTCTGTGTCTGTGTGCTGCTCTCACCTC
>CM068365.1:28597193-28634693 GCA_034769755.1 Odontamblyopus lacepedii | reverse complement strand
AATCGGCTGGATTGGATATTGGCTTTCAAATATCGCTTGAGTCGATACCCTACTTTGCCATATAAATCTGATTGCCTGATTCTAATTGTCTAAATAACAGTTATATAACACAGTTTTATCTTATTTTATTTTTGTATCAAGGAAATACATGCCATTTTTTTGTCCCTACACTTGCATAATTTATTGATAATCAGCAGATACTTCATGCTATGATATCGAAATCGGCACCGTAACTGAAAACACCGCATTCATAATTACTCCCATTTATATTTTTGCTCTTTGTTATAATAATACACTGTGATGTGTTATTGTGTCCAAACCCTTTCCCTTGTGGATCAATAGTAAGTAATAAGTCCGTCTAAGCAAAACAAGCAGTGAAAACAGCAAGAGACCAGTGTCAAATAAGACATCATTATATAAATACCTACAAATAAAACATAGAAACACTGTAATCCAAATAAACTGTGACAAATGTCCCCAGATCACATGACCACAGATCATTAGGGATGGAACGATATCCAAATCTCACCGTACAATATTAACACGATATGCATCTACGATATTATCACGATATGCATTTCACTGTACGATATTATCACGATATGCATCTAAACGTACAGTATTATCACAATATGCATCTAAACGTACGGTATTATCACAATATGCATCTAAACGTACGTTATTAACACAATATGCATCTAACCGTATGGTATTATCATGATATTTACTGCAATATTTTGGAGAGGCTAATAGAATGAGGAGCTGATACTATGGAAGATCAATTGTTTCATTAGATTTTAGATAGATAGATTTTAAATATCTTTGAATTTCTCATTTTGAATTAGTTTAACATGTCTGAATTATTTGTATTTATAAGTGTATATTAAAAAAACTGCCTGTTCATTTTTCAGTATAAATATTTCAAGCTCTCAAATTTAAAAGTTTAAAATTTAAAGCTAACTTAGTAACAAGCAGGAAAAGGTGCAGTGAAGTAATCTGATTGGTCAGAATTAGCCTCATCCTCGTCTCGTTTATTTCTTAAGTGTAAGCCCCGCCCACAGATGAGAACAGCCAATAGGAAACAGCCTGTGTCCTCAGTCAGATGCGTCTTGCTCCTGTCTTGGCATCTTGGATTTTTCCCTGTGAATTTTTACACTCCAATTTTGTTGAATCTGAGGTCTTGAAAATGCATGTGCTAAATTGTAAACATATTGAAAAAGTATATTTAAAAATTCAGCGATGTGGATGAGAAACAAGAGAATTCAAAATGGGAAATTCTATGATATTTCAAATTCAAAATCTGATGAAACAAATTGTCTTCCATAGGAGACTTTTTTGCTTTTAAAATACGTTGACAAGATTTTGGTGCGAATTATTACTGTCATAATCCAAAGAATTCAAGTAAAAAACGTACTGTTGGCTGCACTGAAATGAATCATGGGATATGTAGTTCCGTAACTGTTTCTACTATAAAACAATGCATTTAAGCAAAGGAACTTGTAATTCAACACATTGTGACCGCCCATAATATTATTGTGAGACTTCTGATAAGACAATAATCACGATATTTCAATTATTGTTACATCCCTACAGATCAGTTTGTCAACCCATCCCTGCTCACGTCACGTCAGCGCTGTTTCAGATTATTCCCCATTTAACACCTCAAACTTTCCAGAACACATTTCCATATCTCACACCTGCGCGTGCATTGTTGTTGTTTTGCGAAACGCGTCTCCCACAATCGAAAGTTATTATATTTTTAGGAGGCTTGGTTCGCTAATAACTCCACTTTTTTGTCAAGTCTATTACAGCGGAAAAAAGCGTGAGCGAAAATCCAACATAAAGCCTTGTGAGCGGGCGCCGTGGAAACCAAACTGTGAGCGAGTGAGTAATTTTTGGCTGTGTGGAGTCGGATCTGGAGCAGGGGGAGTGATGCTGCTTGTGATAACTGTCAAAATAACAGCACATAATTAGGCCCTTTAGAGCACCGTGTGTCTCTGAACAAAAGCACCTGCGAATCCTGTGGAGTTTTGCGCACACCCCGAGTGATTGTCATTTTTAATCTGGGGCCCCCGCTGTGGCTTCTTCTCCACGCAGGGGCCAACTGTAGGGTGCCGAAGGTGGATGTGTGGTTTTGATGTGTGTGTGTGTTTGTCTCTCTTTTTTGTGCGTGAGAGAAAGAGGGAGTAAAGTATGTGCAGCCAGGCGTGCACATGAAAAGGGACATGTGTTAAAACTGTGTGTGTGTAGAGCTGTGTGGGGACGGTTCTGTGTGTGTGTGTGGGTGTGTGTGTGTGTGTGGTGATCATATTAACTGTTTAAAAAATTAAAAATAACTACTACTGCTTCTACTGCTACTACTGCTTCTACTACTGCTACTACTGCTACTACTGCTACTACTACTACTACTTCTACTACTTCTACTGCTACGACTGCTACGACTGCTTCTACTACTGCTACTACTGCTACTACTGCTACTACTGCTACTACTGCTACTACTGCTACTACTGCTTCTACTGCTACTACTGCTACTACTGCTGCTACTACTGCTACTACTGCTACTACTGCTTCTACTGCTACTACTGCTACTACTACTACTACTGCTACTACCATGCCACCACTACCACTGCTTCACTGCTACCACTGCTACTACCGTTTCCTACTGCCACTACCACCGCTACCACTGCCACGACCGTTTCTCTACCACTACTACCGCTACTACCGCTACCACTACCACTGCCACTACTGCCTTCACCGTTTCTACTACTACTACCGCTACTACTACCACTGCTACTGCTGCCATATTGCTACCACTGCTTTCACTGCTACCACCGCTACCATCGCTACCACTGCTACCACTACTACCACCACTTCATCATCGCTACCACCGCTATGACGCTACCTTACCACTGCTTCACCGCCACCACTGCTACCACTGCTACTACTACCACTACTTCATCATCACCGCCGCCACTGCTGCCGCTACCACTGCCACCACTGCTACTACTACTACTACTTCTACTACTGCTACCAATACCACTACCACTGCTTTTCTACTGCTATGACTGCTACCACTGCTTCTGCCACCACTGCTACCACTGCTACCACTACTACTACTACTGCTACCACTGTCTCTACTACTTCGCTACTACTACCACTGCTTCTACTGCTACTACTACTACTACTGCTACTACCGCTACTACCGCTTCACTGCTACCACTGCTACCACCGCTACCACTACCACTACTGCTACCACTGCTACTACTGCTACCACTACTACTACTGCGCTTCGCATTGCTACCACTGCTACCACTGCTACCGCTACCACTGCTACCGTACCACTACCACTGGCACTACACTACCATCTACTACCACTGCTACCACCGGCTACTACTACTTCTGCCACCGCTACTACTACTACTGCTTCTATCACTACCACTGCTACCACTGCTTTCACCGCTACCACTGCAACCACTGCTTCACTGCTACTGCCACTACCATCTACTACTGCTACTACTGCTACTACTGCTACTACTACTACTACTACTGCTACTGCTGCTTCTATTGCTACTACTGCTACTACTGCTATTACTGCTACAACTACTACTACTGCTACTACTGCTACTATTACTACTGCTACTACTACTACTACTGCTACTACTGCTACTACTGCTAATACTACTACTACTGCTACTACTGCTACTACTACTACTGCTACTACTACTACTACTGCTACTACTGCTTCTACTGCTACTACTGCTACCATCATCACTTCACCGCTACCATTGCTACCACTTCACCACTGCTACTACTACTTCACTCGCTACCACTGCTTCTACTGCATGACTGCTACTACTGCTTCTACTGCCACCACTGCTACCACGCTACCACTGCTTCACTGCCACTACTACTACCACTGCTACTACCACCGTCTCTACCACTCTGCCAATACATACTACTACTGCTTCTACTGCTACTAATGCTACTACTTTTTCTACTGCTACTACTGCTACTACTGCTATTACTGCTACAACTACTACTACTGCTACTACTGCTACTATTACTACTGCTACTACTACTACTACTGCTACTACTGCTACTACTGCTAATACTACTACTACTGCTACTACTGCTACTACTACCACTGCTACCACCATCACTACCGCTACCACTGCTTCACCGCTACTACTGCTACTTCTACTGCTACTATTGCTACTACTTCTACTACTGCTACTACTACTACTGCTACTACTGCTTCTACTGCTATGACTGCTACTACTGCTTCTACTGCCACTACTGCTACTACTGCTACCTACTCGTCACTACTGCTTCACTGCTACCACTACCACTGCGCTACTACTGCCCCCTACCACTTCTGCCACTACTACCACCGTGCTTCACTGCTACCACCACTACCACTGCTACCACTGCTTCACTGCTACCACTACCAGTTACTGCTACTACTTCACTACCACTGCTACTACTGCTTACCACTGCTACTACTATCACTACTACGGCCACTGCTGCTCATTGCTACTACTGCTACCACTCACTACTACTGCTACTACTGCTACCACTACCACCACCGCCACTGCGTTACCGCTACCACTGTTACCACTACTACCATCGGCACCACCACTACTACTACCGCTACCACTGCTACACTACTCTGCTACCATCACTACCACCACCTGCTTCTACCATCACCACTGCTACCACCGCTTTCACTGCTACCACTGCTACTACCATCACCACTACCACTGCTACCACTGCTACACTACCACTACCACCTGCCGCCACTGTCGCTTCATTGCTACCACTGCTACTACTACTACTACTACTACTTCACCGCTACCACCGCTACCACCGTTTCTACCCTACACACTGCTACCACTGCTACCACTGCCAATACCACTACCACTGCCACTACCGCTACTACCACCACTGCTACCACTACTACCACTGCTACCTACCGCTTCACCGTACCACTACCGCTACTACTACTTCCACTGCTACCATTGCCACTACTGCCATCACTACTAATACTACCGCTGCCACTGCCGCTTCACTGCTACCATCATCACTACTACCGCTACCATCGCTTCACCGCTACCACATCACGCCACTGCCATCTAGCCGCTTCTACTGCTGCCACTGCTACTACTACCGCTACCACTGCTACCGTACTGCTGCTGCCGCCTACTACCACCGCTACCACTGCTACCGCCGCCACCACTGCTACCACTACCACCGCTACTACTGCTACCACCGCTGCCGCTGCTACCACTACCACTGCTACCACCGCTACCACTACTACTACCACTACTACTCACCGCTACCACCGCTACCACCGCTACCACCGCCAATACCACTACCACCGCTACCACCGCTACCACTACCACTGCTACCACTACCACCACTGCTACCACTGCTTCACCGGCTACTACTGCTACCACTACTACTCTACCGCTACCATTGCTACCACTGCCACTACTACTACCGTTACTGCTGCCACTGCTGCTTCCACTGCCATCACTACCACCACTACCACTGCTACTACCGCTTCACCGCTACCACCGCCACTGCCGCTTTCACTGCTGCTTCCACCGCTACACTACTACCATCGCTACCGCTACTACCACTGCCACTACTACTACTGCTACTACTGCTACCACTGCCGCTGCTGCCGCTACTACCACTGCTACCAATGCCACTTATTACTACCGCTACCACTACCACTGCCACCACTGCTAGCACCGCTACCACTACCGCTACCACTACCACACTACCGCTACCACTGCTACCACCGCTACCACGTTTCTACATCGCCACCACCATTGCCACTACCGCTACCACCATATCACCACTGCCACCGCTGCCACTGACTGCTGCTCTACCGCTACTACCACAGCCAATACCACTACTACCGCTACCACCGCTACTGCTGCTACCACCGCCAATACCGCCACCACCACTACTACCGCCACTGCTGCCACTACCGCTCACTACCGCGACCAATGCCACTACCGTTTCACCGCTACCACTTGCTGCTACTACTACCACTCGTTTTACTGCTTCACCGCTACCGCTGCTACTACTGCCACTGCTACCACTACCGCTACCACTGCTACTACTGCTACCATCACTTACTACTGTTTCTACTGGCTACCACTGCTACTGCTGTTACTGCTGTTACTACTGCTACTACTGCTGCTACTACTACTACTGCTTTTACTGCTGCTACTACTACTACTACTACTACTACTGCTACTGCTGCTTCTACTGCTACTACTGCTACTACTACTACTACTGCTACTACTGCTACTACTGCTACTGTTACTACTGCTACTACTGCTACTACTACTGCTACTACTGCTACTACTACTACTGCTACTACTACTACTGCTACTACTACTGCTACTGCTACTACTGCTACTACTGCTGCTACTACTACTACTGTTTTTACTGCTTCTACTGCTATTACTGCTTATACTGCTTATACTGCTTTTACTGCTTCTACTGCTACTGCTGCTACTACTGCTACTACTGCTTTTACTGCTACTACTGCTACTGCTGCTTCTACTGCTACTACTACTACTGCTACTACTACTTCTACTGCTACTACTGCTTCTACTGCTGCTACTACTGCTACTACTACTACTGCTTTTACTGCTACTACTGCTACTACTGCTACTACTACTACTGTTTTTACTGCTTCTACTGCTATTACTGCTTCTACTGCTTCTACTGCTATTACTGCTACTACTACTACAACTATACAACTACTACTGCTACTACTGCTTCTACTGCTACTATTACTACTACTACTAATACTACTATTATTAGAACTAGCGCTACTATTGCTACTGCCACTTCTAGTTCTAGTTACAACTAGAAGAAGAAGTACTACCACTACAATTAACTCATTGCAGCCATCATAGTAAAAGATTTTGATTATTTTCAACAATCCTGAAATCCCTCAAAAAAAAAAGTACTACAGAACAATGTGATGTTTGTCTTGTTACTGTTGTGTGGGTCTGCCCATAACTTATACGTTCCTCATGGTTGGCCAACATTTTTTCTTGTTTCTTTTTCCTGAAGTCATGTGATGTTGTCACATGTTGCATTTAATGACGCCTGTGTGTCCTGATCCAGCCTCCAGCCCTGACCAAGACCATCTCACGTCCCTCCAGGTAATAAAGCACTTTTGATATATTCAGTCGCTGTGGCTTGGGTTTGTACTTTGTCCATTTTTACATTTTCCAGTAAGAGCTGCATTCTGTTGAGGTGTTGAATTTAATTTTTTAAAAAGTCATAAAATCCCGTATTGTGAGGATAATTATAGGATGTGACTGACACTTCTCACAGAGGGACATGAGAGGTGTATTTATAATATTCTAGTTGGAATTATTTTTCGCCATTATTAATTTTGTCAGTCAATCCAAAAAGTTAAATTTGAGATATTGTACTTTTATTGTAAAATTTAAAGTGGGTATGTTACATGTATTTCACTCCATTTGAGCACAGGTTTCTCTTTATCAAAATTACATTTCAAGTTTTATACCTCAAAATAGATTTTTCATGTGATACTATTACTTTACTTGAATATTCTGTGCTCCAGCATCTGTACTTTTTACTGCAGGCCCCAACAGACACACACAAACGTACATGCACACACACACAAACGTACATGCACACACACACACACAAACGTACATGCACACACACACAAACGTACATGCACACACACACACACAAACGCACATGCACACACACACAAACGTACATGCACACACACACAAACGCACACGCACACACACACAAACGCACATGCACACACACACACAAATGTACATGCACACACACACACAAACGTACATGCACACACACACACACACAACCATTCATGCACACACACACAAACGCACATGCATGCACACACACACATATAAACGCACATGCACACACACACAAACGTACATGCACACACACACAAACGCACATGCACACACACACAAACGTACATGCACACACACACACAAATGTACATGCACACACACACACAAACGTACATGCACACACACACAAACGTACATGCACACACACAGACACATGCACACACACACACAAACGTACATGCACACACACACATGAACACACACACACACATGAACACACACACACAAACGTACATGCACACACACACACACAAACGCACATGCACACACACACACACACAAACGCACACACACACACAAACGTACATGCACACACACACACACAAACAAATGTACATGCACACACTTCCTGCTGTGATCACATGTTCAAAAGTGGGTGGGGCCTGAACAGCCTCTATCAGATCCTCTCATGAATTCCTTTGATTTGAGAAAAGTAACTGTGACCTGAAGACCGCCAAATGGAAAAGTAAATGTACCAGAATACACTTACTCCAAAGTACTATTCAGAACACGTAGTCTTGGCGCATGTATCAGTTACTCCCCATCACTTCTTAATAAGTCTTAATAAGTGTTTGAAAAATCCTCGTGTTAATGAACATACCAATAACGACTTGATTGGCAGTTATGTGTTCTTTAAATCAACGTTTCACCAAAATGATAAGAAACGACACAAAGATGGTGTTTTAAATCTGAGCTGTTCCGTCGTCTTGTTCCCGGATCCAGGTCTGTGCCACTGTGTCTCGTACTGCGCCATTTTGCACCAAGTGAATGAAATGATCTGCTGTGAACGTGCTCCCCTCATCCAGGAGACAAACAAACACACATCTCTCTCTCTCTCTCTCTGCCTCTGCTCTCTCTCTCATCTCTCTTTCTCACTTCTCACTCTCTCTCATCTCTCTTTCTCACTTCTCTCTCTCTCGTCTCCCTCACTTGTCTCTCTCTCTTCTTCCTCTCTCTTTCTCTGTATCTCCCTCTCTCGTCTGTCTCTCTCCCTCTTGTCTCTTTCTCTCTCCCACTCGTCTCTTTCTCTCTCCTCTCGTCCCTTCTTCTCTCCTCTCTTTCTCTGTCTTTTCCTCTCTTTCTGTCCTTCCCTCTCTCCCCTTCTCTATCCCTCTGTCCCTTCTTCTCTCTTTCTCTCTCCTTTCTCTGTCCCTTCTTCTCTCTCCTCTCTTTCTCTTTGTCTCTACATTTCTCTTTCTGTCCTCTCTCTTTATCCCCTCTCTGTCCCTTCTTCTCTGCCCTCTCTTCCTCTCTCTCTCCCTCTCTTGCCCCCCGGTTTTTTCCTCTCCTCCCTCTTGTCTCTCACTTTCTCTCCTCTGTTGCCTCCCTCTCCCCCTCTCTCTCCTCTCTATCTCTCTTTCTGTCTATTCCTCTCTCTTTCTGTTCTTTTCTCTCTCCTCTCATCTCTCTCCTCCCTCTGTCTCTCCCTCTGTCCCTTCTTCTCTCTTTCTCTCTCTCTGTCCCTTCAGCTCTCTCTTCTCTCTGTCTCTTCCTCTCTCTTTCTGCCCCCTCTCCCTCTCTTGCCCCCCCGTATCTTCCTCTCGTCTCTCCCTTTCTCTCCTCTGTCACCTCCCCCCCTTTCCTCTTTTTCTCTACCCTCTCTCTCTGTCTCTTCCTCTCTCCTTCTGCCCCCCCCCCCTCTCTCCTTCTCTTGCCCCCCGGTCTTTCCCTCTTGTCTCTCTCTTTCTCTCCTCTGTGGTCTCCCTCTCCCCCTTCTCTCCTCTCTTTCTCTCTCTGTCCTTTTTTCTCTCTCCCCTCACCTCTAGCTCCGTCTGTCCCTTCTTCTCTCGTTCTCTCGCTCTGTCTCTCCCCCCCACCCCCCCACCCCCTCGTCTCTCTCTTTCTCTCCTCTGTCGTCTCTCCTCCTCCCGCCTCCCAATAAAGAAACAAACAAAAAGCCAAATAAACCCGTAGCAATTCCAGCGCAGTGCAGCCATCCACATCCTGGACGTTGCCAGGTTTGGCTACATCACCCCCTCCCCTCCGCCCGTCTCAACACACACCCTCGCTATCTTCATCTCCCCGTCGTCTTCCTCCTCTCTTCTACAAAATGAGATGCCCGTGTGATCGCCTGAGCCAATTTGCAGCCCCGTGTGGCACCCTTCCCTTCAGACCTGGGCACGGTGCCTCCCGCTCCCTGGCAAAGAGGCGAGGAATTATTTTTATCCCCCAAACACGCGGATATGCACCGATGATTTCAAATGGCTGCTCCACACTGTCAGCTATGATTCTGGCCACGCTCCAAACCTATTATATTGATCTCTCTTTCTGTGTGTTTCAATAGCCACAGACAATGCAGATTTAGTACAGAACATATTAGGGAAATCGAAATGAGAGTCAGGGCTGCGGAGTCGGAGGAGGAGGCTTCAGATGGTTTTGCTCTAAAACGGTGTAAACAGTGGTGCAGTTTACGCAGAGCATTTGTGTTCAATATGACTGAATGAACCCAGGTACAACAAAGAGTTTTCTAAGGACACACGAGTCTGAAATGAGACGCTACAAATGTGAAAAACTGGACTGAGAAACTCTACTCAGCCAAGTCTGATTTATTTACCAAATTATTTTTTCTGGTGGAGGGTCCGCCAAATGCTTCTCTCCATAGAGATGTCATTGCTTTGTCTGGAATGTTCCACAGTATGGCATTAAACCTGTCTATCTTCATGGAGACCAACCCAGACCAAACAGGAAATTACAGGTCATATCTGTGGAGAGGAAACCCTGCTCAGAATGGGTTGAACCACCTGTGATTGTAAAACAGGGTTGAGGTAGAGATGGAACATTCCAGGGTAATGACATCTCCATAGAAACAAGCAAGAAAAGTTACTCAGTGCACCTTTAAAGGGCCCCAAATTACGCTATTTTCTGATCTCTGTTCTAATGTTCTTTCATCACAAACAGACCTGGAGTTGTGTTTTGTTTCATTCACAAATCCTGCAGTTCTTCTCTCAAACATCAAACGCTCTGTTTCACCTCATGATGTCATGTAGTAATACAGGAAGTGCTCCACTGTGTTTACTTTCACTAGAATCATTTGGATTATTTCAGCCCTGGAATTGCCAAATCTAAGGAGCTGTTCACTTGAAAACTAATACTTCGTGACATCACAAGGTGGAACAGAGCATTTTGAGCTTTGGGGACATACGCAGTCTAATAATAAAGAGTTACTCAAACGTGTGAAAGAAACAAACACAATTCCAGGTCTGTTTTTGGGGAGGTAACAACATTCTAACATGGTTTAACGCTCACAAGAGTCCATTTTGCGTAATATGGGACCTTTAATGACAGAATAAATGACTCAGAACACAACATTTTGTCTCAACCCTGCGGTCAAATTGAAACAAAACAAATCTTCCATTTTGTTTTCTAACCCACTGCACTGTCACTCCTCTGATCCCCCACCAACGGCCTAATTACCTCCTGACACTTCCTTATCGTATCATTCACAATCACAACATTTCAGACATTATTTTCTCTTATTTATTTATTTCCTGTCACCGCTTATTGCCTTGGCATCTGATCCGTCTCCTTGGAGTGTGATACTGGCACGCGGGCACTGGCTTGGCCCCTCCGCGTGTGCCCAGGTCCGTGCGGGGATATTGGGCGTGTTGAAACTGGCAGTGGTGGCATCGTCAGCTAATGAGCGTGTGTACGAGAGAATTATTTGGTTGTTTCCGAAGAGGGGAATCACAGAGAATGGGTAAACGGGAGCTCTCCAAAGAGACTCGAAAGCTTAAAAAAACAAAAAAATCCTTGTTGTTGGTACTGTGTTGGGAGGCCAGCGGATTGGAGAAGAGTCTGCCAATGTCATTATAACCGAGGACTCAGAACAAGCGGTGTGCCCCCTTGATTGCTATTAGCGACCGGGCCAAACAAAGACGCTAACAAAAGGCGCTGAATGGGCTTGGAGAGGGGGTCATGCCAGCCTCGCAGTCTCTTGTATAGAGCGGCGCCCGGGCAGTACTGAGCACGTTGGCACCAGAGCGAAGGCTGAACAAGAGAAAACATACTGTAGCCATCAGGAGCGCTAAGTGATTGTAAAACGGAGGGCTGGGTGTTGGAGCCTGGAAGCCGGTCCAATAAAAACAACAGCCATGACTCCAATGGTGATGTGGATGGGGGTTAGAACTGTTTAAATGTCCATTTTGTAGTCAATTTGCAGTGTGTTGCTCATGTAATAATGTAATAATTCTTTCATTCACATATTTGATTGATCCTGGCATGAAAGTGGCTCAGTGGTTAGAGCAGTCGTTCACCAGCCCAAAAGTTAAAGGTCCTATATTACACAAAATTACAAATTACAAAATGTCTCTCAAACACTCATTAGTATACATGAACGGTACGGGTCATGTCAGTGTAATGTAGCATGGTTTAAAGGGCCCAGGTGAAGCAAACAGACCTGGAGTTGTGTTTTGGTTCATTCACATGTTTAACACACTGCAGATTTAGGTTCTTCTCTCATACTGAAAACACTCTGTTCCACCTTGTGACGTGGTAATCTGGGATATGGTTGCTCCACTGTGTTTTTAACCCTCGAAGACCTACAGTAGCCTATCATATACGATACCAAGGAATATGTTTTATATAACCACGCAGGAGAGGTTTTCGTACATATCTGCACATGCGCAAAACGAGTGTCCAATAGGAACTTTGTTTTGTGCCAAACTCATGCGCTCCGTCCATTTTGATTGGCTAAAACTTTGCCAAAGAGTGAAGTGAGTCAAGATGGTCGACTCATCTCGGCTGTGTTTGCTTTTAACGATTGAAAAAGACGCTCTAAGTGGAGTTAATTCTCAAATAAATGGCAAATTACGCATCTTGGTGTGTGTAATTGCCCATCCCTTTCTATTTTTATTTGAAAGGTTTATTTCACTCAAAATGAACAAATACAAATGTAATAAACACCATGGAAATGCAGGAAGTGCTGTTGCTCTGGCCCTGGACTCTACAGGAGCTGTTTTCATGACTGGCACTAGAAAAGTAATGGAGCGATTGCACTTTTTTTGTTTTTAGGGCAATAAGGATATTTTTAATTTACTTACAGACTTGATATTTTGCATTTTTGTAGCTAAGGCCCTAAATTAAGCATATTTTTTTATGTCCAAAAAGTTGTTTGCTGTGTGTTTTGTATAAAAGAGTGTGAATTTTATTTTCTGTTTGTTTGTTTTTTTTTCATCTCTATTTCTGGTCCTTTTATTACAGCCACATGACACAACTACAACAGTAAATTGTGAAATAACTGGCTGTACTGAACAAAAGGATGTATAACACTTCATTATAGTGTAAAAGGGGCAGTTTTAAAAGCAAAATTAAGAAAAAAAATTCAGGCGAGGAGAAATGTACTAAAATTGCCCTTAGGTCTTCAGGGGTTAAACTCCACACACCTTCAGTAGAATTATTTGGGTCATTTCAGCCCTGGAATTGCCGATCTCGACTGAACTAAAGGTAAAAGGCAGCTTCAGGCGTTTCAAGCATTTTGAGCTTTGGAGAAACAAAACACAACAGATAACATTCTAACATGGCTTAAAGGTAAAGAAAAGTGCACATTTTGCGTAATATTAAATACCTTTAAATAAATAAAAGTGTGTTTACATCTAGTTTTGATCATTCCAGTGTTGCCATGCCAAAGCATTTACCCCAATCATCTGTTTGCATCATGTTGATAATATGCGTTGCCATATGTTAAGGTATATATTAAGTATGGTAAAAAAAAAAGTACCACTTCATGACATCACATGGTAGAACAGAACATTTTGAGCTTTGGACATGTAGACAGACATTACTCAAACGTGTGAATGAAACAAAACACAACTCCAGGTCTGTTTTTGATGAGGTAACAACATGAAAACATGGCTTAAAGCTCACAAGAATCTATTTAACGAGTATTTAAATTCTCTCTACTGTATATCCAACTCTTTTTTCCCTCTTTTTAACAATAGTGTTGTTTGTTGAAAAAAAAAACCTCCTCTTTGAAAATCTCTGTATATTTTTTTCCATTGACCTTGTGTGCATGTTTACACAGCCCCAGCCCTGGATAGATTAGAGGGGTCACGTCATGTCAAAGCTCGTTTTGGTTCGTACAGCATCTGCGGCGTGGAAGAAAGGAGCAGGTAATGAGGACGTATGGATGACACGTGCATATCCTTGACTAGAGCACCACCCTTTTGTTTGGCCTTGAGTTTTTTTCCTCTGCTATTTAGACAGTCACTGCTAATTGAGGTCAAAAAGTCCCCACAATGCCAGACGCAGCTCAAAGCACTGATTTCGTGTTGATGTTTCTATTGTCTGTTAAGAGCTGACCCCTGCACAATAATGGCCTTTATAACGATGAGTTGAGAGCGCCATTGAAGCTGCTTTTGTGTACTGCCCAGGCATTCCTATTCTAATCACAGGTGTTTAGAGGAACGTGAATAGCTTTGACCTTACACCCAAGCGCTTTACCGAAATACAGACGAGAACGTATGCATATGACACAAGTTCAATTGACGTCAACCAAAGCAAAGAGTTTTTTTAGCTCATTTTATTATGTCCACTCACAATATATCAGAACAGTAATTGTAAAGAAAATTGAGCAAAAATAGGCAATATTAACAATAATATACAAATCATATGCCATATAAAGCCTGAATCAGCCCTTGCACGCACCCATTCCACCTACAGAGTGAGAGAACGGAGCATATTTGTATAGTTATTTTTTCCTCTATTTTAAAACGTGCTATAAAATGACATTAAAACCCAGAACAATTAAATGGTTGCTCAGTAATTAGCAGTCTTGCCTATTGCCCCTGTAAATTGCATACTTGGTTGGCGCAGTTATAATTAGATTAGGGTGGTTTTAATAGGCAAAGGGAGAGGAGTGTACAGTACTATACTATGCATTCTCTGTAGTACTGTAATCTTTGGTTGGAAAGGTGTTGCTTTAGCTGTTGATTTTAGCACATAATCAAAATAATATACAGGAAATGGTCCCATTTTTATACAGTGCTTTTTCACCTTCAAGCCAACTTAAGCGCCTGACAACAATGAACCACGCGCCCACTCACATTCACACACCTGTGTACGCAGACACTGGGGGCAAGATGGGCTAAGTGTCTTGCTCAAGGACACAACAGCAGCGTTCATTTGTGTGTGCTGGAATCGCCCATCTCAGGACGAACATTAGTTATTGAGGTTATTGCAACTATCTACCTCATTTAAAGTTTCACGTTATTGTTTTAAATATAATTCAATTACACTTAGTCTCAATGGAGAGAGATAAGTTTAATGTCATAGTACGGAACTTTCTAGGCAAAGCAATGACAATTCCCTGGAGAAAAGCAAGTGGCAGAAAAAGTTAGTAGCTGGTATGATGTTCTGATCTGATCTGTGTTCTAATGCCGTTTCCTCATCACAAACAGACCTGGAGTTGTGTTTTGTTTCATTCACATGTTTAACACACAAACCCTGCAGATTTAGGCTGAGTTCTTCTCTCAAACTGAAAACACTCTGTTCCAACATGTGATGTCATGTTGTAAAACAGGAAGTGCTCCACTGTGTTTTTAAACTCCATACACCAGCACTGGAATTCCCAATCTCTGCTGAACTAAAAGGAGCTGTTAACTTGAAAAATACCACCTCATGACATCACAAGGTGGAACAGAGCATTTTGAGCTCAGTGCATTTTGAGTCAGTTTTGCATAATATAAGACTTTGAATGATGTAGGTGCAGTTTATTAAGTCTGGTGTATACAAAGACTACATTGCCATTTCTGGATTTAAAAAAAATCACAGTCACTAACTGTTATTAAACATTAGATTCTGAAATGTGCACATTTGTGTATTGACAATGACTATGAAATTCAAACCACTACACCACAAAATCCCATACACATCCATACACATACCCCCCGCCGTATCATTGCTCACTACATGCTTGTATATTGTTTATGTATGATCGTCTCCATCTGTTCTTCTTCAGGACTTCCTTGTTGGGGGTCCCTGCAGACTCCTCTGGCCCCTGTTCCTGTCTCCACAGCCCTCCTGTCTCCATGGTGATCAGATGGTCAGAATATCATAAGAGGGGCCCCGTGTAACTCATCAGGATCAGTGTAGGGTCCCTGTCTCCCTCACCATATTCTGCTGATTCAAAGGGCCATAGAGGTGGGAGGGGGGTTAAGGGGGGGCTCCGGGGGGCCACACAGCTCTGCTCATATCAGTTTGGGTGACATCCAACACAATATGCCGTTATTACTCACTCGAGATGTTGGAGTCATTAAAGGATTCATTTGGTGATGGGGCACAACGACTGACTGATTCTGCCCAAAATCCAAAACAGGCAAAACAAACAGGTCTTTCATCAGTGAAGTGTAATATGAGGTGCACATGTGTCTGTATGTTAAAAGGTGCACTGCGGAACATTTGGAACTTTATGTCTTTGCTTGGTTTTTAACATAAGAACTGAAGCATGTGCAGTTTAAAGGACACAAGTGAGTGACAGTTGGATTGTGTGAATTTAGGCTAACTGATTGTTTTTCCTGTATCCATGGAGACCGCGCAAGAGGCTAACAAAGGAGCTAATTGTGGACATTGGAAATCCTACAGGCTTTTTACTCCATATGTGGCAGCAAATGTGGCAGAAGATCTTCTAGAAGAAATACTTAAAGATCTTCCAGAGAAAATACTGTGAGGGAATGGTCCATTTCATCACCAACGGAAACACTAGAGCGAAGTAAGAGTGAGGCCTTTCCTGTTGCATTCACCTGGCGCCCCCTGGAGGCTGCTGTGAAGCTGCAGGTCACAGAGGAGGGACACTTTTGGCTCTTCATCTCCTCAAACTGCCCTGACATAGATAAACCACACTGAGATCTTTGACTGAGACACAAAGGCTTAGCTTAGACTTGGGGTGTAAATGTTGCTT
Organism: Odontamblyopus lacepedii; assembly: GCA_034769755.1. Classification (NCBI taxonomy): domain Eukaryota; kingdom Metazoa; phylum Chordata; class Actinopteri; order Gobiiformes; family Gobiidae; genus Odontamblyopus; species Odontamblyopus lacepedii. The sequence goes on along the minus strand of CM068365.1, from coordinate 28,617,842 downwards.
CAGAAAATCTTGAATTTATCTCAGGATCAATTAAGTATTTCTCTCTATTTCTAGTTCATGGAGCGCCACCTGCCTGGAGTTGTGTTTTGTTTCATTCACCCATGTTGGAGCAATGCAGTAAAACTAGTTTTCAAAATAACATCTGCCTTTTACCTTTTGTTCAGCAGAGACTGACAATTCCAGGGTTGAAATTATACAAATCAAGCCTGTGCAGGTGTATGAAGGACTTCCTGTATTACCACATGACATCACAAGGTGGAAAATAGTGTCTTTAGTTTGAGAGAAGAACTCAGCCTAAATATGCAGGATTTGTGTGTTAAACGTGTGAATGAAACAAAACACAATTCCAGGTCTGCGATAAGGAAACAACAAAACAGATTAGAAAATTAGTGTCATATGGGCCATTAGAACCCTGCTACATTACACTGACATGACCTGTACCATACATATGACTGTATACTAATGTAACTTATACGATGCAGCTAAACCACTGATCCCCCATCAATAAAGAAGCAGCAAAAGTTACACACCAAACACACGTCTTTCTCCAATCTAATAGCCTTGCTGGTATTTGTGCTTTCCATATGCTCCCAATCTCCTGTATCTCCTCCTCTCTGGTCATTGCGCGCTTTGCTCCGTGCCTCCACATGCATAAAATGGAGGCCGGCTTCGGGGTTCATATTGAGAACTCATTTGTGGCGCCGGCGGTCCCCTACCCGCTCCGCAGTTGGCGAAGGGACCCAGGGGAGCCCTATCACAGCTCTATATGCAAATGTCCTCACACCTGGGCAACGGCGTGGGCATGCTGGGACCGCGAGCTTATTTATGCAAATCTGAGCGAGGCAGCCACCGCATAGCACAACACAGAGCTGGCCGCAGACACCCATACTGTGGTCCTATCTCACTGCGACCAGCAAAAAAACAGGAAATATGTGGACAAGGTGAGAAGATGGAGATGGGGTGTAAGGATCTAACAGAAACACACGGGGCGGGAAGGCATGTCCAACAAACAAGATTTTCGACTGTAAAGATTGGTTCAAAATGAAATAAAGTAATGGTTTGGTGGTATGTCAGATGTTGGCTATGGTCAATGAAAAAATACAACAGAAAGAATGTTTTTATATGCATTAAAGTCTGTGTAATCCCTCCGTTGTCAAGGAAGGTTCTGTAACGTAAGAAAATGTAATCCTGCCGATTGGACAAAAGTTTTGCATTGAAGACTTTTCGTTGTGGCTTCTTCTTATGCATTAAAGTTTTTTCTTTGTTTTTTTTCTTCGAACAGGTTCAGAACTTCAGCTTTGTCCCACCATCTACTGGCAATTGTTGGAGTGTTTGTCTGCTCATTCCAATCTCGCTCTCGACACAAACATCATTGGTTGAGCGGTCAGATCCCAGATGAATACTGCCATTGTGTCCTTGGGCAAGACACTTCACTCACCTCGCCTCCAGTGTCTGTGCACACTGGTGTTTGAATGTGTGTGTGTGAATGGGGGACTAGTTCCTTACTATAAAGCACTTCATATCACCTTGAATGTGGAAAACCTAAAAAAAAAAGTGTAACCATTTACTTTTTTTTTTTTTTTCATTCATTTTTCTCCTTGACTTTTGGAAAAATTAAAATACTGGATATGTGGTCATGAGTTAGAAGGCTGAGTAGTCGTAGGAAAGATTTCAAACCTTTAATATTTGAATATTTGTATTATTATTATTTTTGTTTTACTTTTATTTATTTTTGTTTTATTTTTTTCCCAAAAGTCTGTAGGAGACATAGATAAGAAATGTACTTCCGGGACCAGGGGAGGGCAGTCACTGTTGACCTCCATCATCTCTGAACAAGAAAACAATATTTTCTGCGTTTACTTTCTATCGTCGCACAACTTTACTAATCACAACCTTCTAATTTATTTTGACACAATTCCAAACTCGAGATAATTACTGATGGAAGTCTTGTTTGTGACTTTGGGGCAGTATCACACTCCACACTCCCATTGAGGTGTTTGTTTACTCCACAATAACTCTGAAAGTGTTAAAGTGCTTCTCGGATAAAGCTACAAACCCAATCTGTGAGACTCAGCTGGCCACACCTCCGACTGGGCCACAGCACAGCGCGACAGGCGCACGGCAACACACCCAGCGCATTAATGTGCAAATGTATGCGAGGAAATCTGAGCAAAAGCTGAAAATTACACAGCTAAATTAGGTAGCTGCACTCAATGCTTAGGAGTATGAATAATTACAGCACAACTTTTTTCTCCACCACACAATAGGGTTACTGGTGGTTTTAAATGAGGAGAATCCAAAGTGGTGTGACGATATTGTTTTGTGTGCAAGCTCGAGGTAGTTATGCTAGTTTGCAGAATTGGAGACAGGTAGATTTAATAATAGTTTTTGCTAAATTGGCTGAGGTTTATTTGGTAAAAAGAACCAGAGAATCTGTGTTAATTAAACAAACCATATTACACTATTTTCTGATCTGTTCTAATGTAGTTTCCTCATCACGACATACCCGGAGTTGTGTTTTATTTCATTTACACATGTTTAACACACACATTCTGCAGATTTAAGCTGAGTTCTTCTCTCAAATGGAAAACACTTCCACTTCGTGATGTCATGTGGTAATACAGGAAGTGCTCCACTGTGTTGCCAATCTGTACTGAAATCTGTACTGAAATAAAATGTAAATTGTAACTGTTAACTTGAGAATTACCAGTATGACATCACAAGGTGGAACAGAGCATTTTGAGACTATTAAACTAGGGGTACTCAAACATGTGAATGAAACAAAACACAACTCCAGCTCTGTTTTTGATTGACATTATAACACACTTACGCACAACAGTTTTCACTTAATGTGTCTCAGGTCCTGGTTGTGTTCCTGAATTTGATGAGACTTGCTGTGTTGACGGGTTATGGTCCAGTTAATGGCAATAAAAAACAGCTCAAATCGCAGATATTCTACACAGAAAAATACAACCCCACAGTTTTTGGTGATTTTTAGTATTTTGTTTGGGGGCCCGATTATGGCCCGAAAAGTCTTTATCTAGTTTCTTTTAGATCAACACAATGTAAAATCAAAATCGTGAGGTATACTAAAGAAATATGTATAATATGTATGTCAAAGGAACTGTATGTCAGCTATGGATTTACTGTGTATTTTTACTGAACCTGGGTTACAAGAGCATAAACCTGTAGATGAAGGACACATGTTTTTCTCAGTTTATGCACAAGCCTCATGTGAAGCTCAGAACCTCCAGAATTCCCTCCGTGAGCTGCAGAGGCTGCACTAGCACTGACTCATGACTGCTGCAGGTGCTGGAGTTTAGGGAGTGAAGATTTCAATATTTCAGAAAAATACACTGAGCACATTGAACTTGTATGAAGCTATTAGTATTTCCTTGAGTATAAAATGCATTTAAAGTAACACCTTTTTTATTATTTACAGCATTTCAAGTCTACAACAGCATTCAAAGTGGAGGCCTCTCTTGTGCCTTCAGATCAACCGTTCACTGTCTTCTTCTGTCATTCTTCTTCTACTCTGTCCAGGTAGGATCTGGACTTCTATTGTACTGCTCTAATTCACCTTGAGAACGCTGCTGGAGCCTGAGGGCGTTGCTAGCTTTGATGCAGCTCTCCCCTCACCATCCGCCCCTGCATCAAGATCCTGCAAAGGACAAATCTCTTTATGACACTTTGATTGTGAGAAGCAACAAACACTTTTAAAACATGTAGATCGGTCCACGCTACAAGATAAAAGATAAAAGCCCAAAGACGGAAATATGTCAGAGGAAAATACTGTGAATGAACGGGCGGCCATGTTGTTGCTGTTTGATGTAGTGCTTGACAAGTGCGAGTTTAGAAGGCCTTATTATGGAGGAAAGAGGAAGCTTCATTTAAATGCATGCTGGTCGGGGTCTTGAAGCGAGTACATGTCTGTTGAGAATTACTTATGGCCGTGCGGATAAAGCTGGAGCCTCTTAGCGAAGGGGGACCAGCTCGGGATAGCTCTCTTCAGACCAGATTGAATGGCTGGATGGACACTTGTTATGGAGAAATACACAAAGCGCTCAGATATTACCGCGCCACTTTTGGAGCCGTTAGTCATCTCCGGTCGTGTCTGTATGCATCCACTGCTCAATGTTACACCAGGTTAAACGTGAAGTGGTCGCCGGGAAGGGGGAGCAGCCAATGAGAGACCAGAGATTTGCATCAATTAGAATGAATGTTTAGGATGTTTTTTTCCCCATGCTGACAGCCAAGATTAAACACTTCTCCAATACTTTACAAAGATATGTCATCTGGGCACTGGTCTCATTCCTTCCCCCCATGGCCATGATTGACAGGTGGAGTATCCAATCACGGACAGGCGGGGGTATTTGTTCCAAAATGAACATGGCTGCTTATGAGGAAAAATAAACAAATCAGAGCACAATTTTATCTGAGTTTGACCTAAGTCACAGCAGAGGAGGTGGTGACCAGACTAAAAATCCATGCATATCTCTCAATACAGCACTTTCCTGGTTAAAACTGTCACTAAAATAAACACAATGAAAAGCCTTACATTTAAGCCATCAAAACTTGAGCAATGCTGTAGTCTCAAACTTACAGAAAATTCACATGCAAATTCAAACTAGATTTGTATTCATATTTTCATAGCGCCACAGAACAAGTAGAAAAACACATGCAAATGAGAACCCTATCCTCTCAAACATATTGTTTTCTTTGTTCTTGTGATCAAATCAGAGTTAATTATTTCTCACAGCTGAAAACTGTGCTAAACTACATCAGAAGTTCAAAGTGCAGTTTGAACCAGCTAACCTGGAACCCAGACTGTTCTTTTCTTATTCTATACAGAAGATCATTTTTTTGTTCGTTTTTTTTCCTCAACGTTTATTCATAAACTCTTGAAGACCAAAGATTCAAGATTCAAGAAATGTATTTGTCATTTGTGCACATACAAAAGTCTATACATATTTAGTGCTTTTTACACCATATGTAGCAGCAAATGTGGCTGAAGATCTTCCAGAGCAAATAATCTGAGACCTTCCAGAGGAAATACTTTGAGGGAATGGTCCATTTTATCACCAACTGAAACAACACAGCATAAGAGTGAATAAGTAATGCTGTTTAATTATAATTCGGGTGGGTTAGGGTTCGGCTCTTGTGGGTTCACCACCCGCAGAGGGGTTCATAGGGGTCAGATGTGCAGAGGACTGAACAAACTGCCCAATCGCGACCCAGCTGGATAATGTGGAAGAAGATGGATAATTACAATTAATTATAATTGTACTTCCTGTTGTGTTTACCTGGCAGCCCCTGGAGGCTGCTGTGTGTGCAGGACACAGAGGAGGGACACTTCTCCTCAAACTGACCTGACATATGATCTGCTGATTGTCCCCGACCAGTCCTTCTGTTCAACTGCACTCAGACCTTTGACTGAGACACAAACGTCACTGAAGCGTAGTGAAAATGTTACTACAGCAAAACTCGAATTTACCTCGGGATCAATAAAGTATTTCTCTCTCTATAATCAATACGGCTTTAGGGTAACACTATGATGATGTTCAGACGATTAAGGTACTGTCCAACCAAATGAAGCCATAGTGGTAAAGCCTGAACACCTGTGGACTGCTCTTTAAGTGAGTGTATCTGTGGACTGAGAGCACAGTCAGGTGCAGCTGGTTTCTCCTGAATCAGCAGCAGCCTGTGTTTTTCTTGTTGCTGCAATTAGCTTTTGAACTTCCATTATGTCCTTGGATAGAAGAGGCTCCATCCATCTGCCCATCTCCACCACATTCTTACACAAGAATCCTCCACTGAAACTCTCCTATTTCACATCTGGGCCCACTTCGAAAGATTTCATACTTTGCATATCTGATTTGACAATAAACTTTGCGCGTTGCAGGGGGTTCGCGGGTGCTGGGGGGTGGGGGAGGGACTGGCGTGGCGTTTTTCGGTGGCGAAGTAGGCGGCAATTAGTGCAGTGCTAATGAACTCTCGCTCATTATCAGAGAATCAACAGGCCCGTGCTAATTACGGCTAGCAGGACAGACTGGTGTCTCCCACTGCGCCGGGCTCCCAGGTCCCTCCGGAGCCTCAGTACTCCGGATGGTCTGCCAGCAGCCACAGGTGCACACAGCGCCTCTTCTCGCCAAGGACTCCACTCTGTTTCAACGACCAATCAGAGGCCAGGACACACAGGCAGACAGTGGTCAACTCACATAAACATTCACCCAAACTCTTATTCATCATTAAAGTACATTTTTTACCTGTGGTGAGAGGGAGTGAAAGATTTCAAGTGAAATTCAGTTTTTAGTTTATTTTTAAATGTCAAATTTTCCTTTTTTATTTAACATAATTAAATATATAGATACTAAGGCACTGGGGATGTTAAACTTATACAAACGATAGATACGATATATAAAAATCTATTATACAAGAAGAAAAAATACAGATATACTTAAATAAATGAAAATGCAGTAGAAAATAATACTGTTAAATTATAGATACTTCCTGTAGATATTTAATGTTTTGATAGCTTTTTTGTTTTTAACCTTTGCAGTTGTCTGGAAATATTGGTGTATTTTGTTAATATAGTGATGGCCATTTGATTTATTTTGAGTCCATTTGGTTTTGTGTATATGATATTTGACAGCATGATGAGCGTCGGAATGAGGAAGTAGAGATCTTTGGGAATGGAGGGATTGCTGAAGAAAAACAGGATTTCATGTTTCTGGAGGGTGGTGGTCCAGTTTTGGTCTGGGAGAGCAGCTTCTGTGGGCCCACATGTCTGCTCTATGTACAATGGCAAAACAGGTGAGTGACTTTGATTTTTCACTTTAGATCAGTAGATTATTAAATATCTATTGATCTTAAGTTTGAAATGTGTTAAACGCGCATTATTGCTGGGTTTCAGATGACATCTCAGCATTTTATAGGACAATATTATTTAATACAGATGGGAGCAGCTTGTTAAAATGCAAAATGATGTTGTAATACAGTGAGTTTGAGGATTTAGTCAATAGTCAATACCAGGTTCAACATTTTGGATATTTTATGACAAAGTACAATGTGATCAATAGGGGAAACTGACCCGAAACAAACCAAAAATTCAAACTTTAGTTAAATCCAGTTGAGAGAAAAGTACAAACATCTTCCCTGTCTACAAATGCACACAGTACTTCCCTTCTGCATGTTTTTCACAAACTAAATATTCTGTATTGACTAGGGATGTAACAATAACCAAAATATCGTGATATCGTATCATCAAAGGTCTTGCAATAATATCGCGGGACATCACCTTGAATTACAAGTTTCTTTGCTTAAATGAATAGTTATGGTGCAGCAATAGGGACAGAACAAAACAGAGGGAACTACAGAATATCAGAATAAATATGGTACGGTGAGATGTATATGGTGAAAATATCGTACAGAGAGATTTGGATATCGTTCCATCCCCAGTACTGACTCTAAAATAGGCACATCTATCGGTGTTGCCATGTTTGTTTTGGTTCATTTGGGTGCTTCACATTTGGCTTCGGCTTCACCAAAAATTATTCACTTGGAAAGCTGCATTTGTTCACTTGTTCTAGGATTTTTGGGTTGTTCTGCACCTGCACATTTTACAACAATGTTTATATTGTAAAAAAGAAGAAAAAAAAAAGAAAAAAAAGACAAGATTTTGCTTTTTAGGTTGACTAATACATTTTAAAAAAAAAGTCACAGTAACAGCATAGTCATAATTGTAAGAAAAAGGCGTCTGGCGTGTCTGTTTGTTCCTACACCTACACAAGAATTTTTTTTTTTTTTTCATTATTTAATCACATCTAATTGAATAAGAATAAGTCAGTTACTCTTTAATATTTCTGCTTGAGGAATCTTTTATTTTTATTCTTAGCACCATGTTGAACGGCAGACTGGGGCTGGTTGGAGGCCTCTTGGTCCATGCGTTGCTAAGCTAACAGTTGTAGCTTAGCGCCTTGTTGCTGCCATAATGGATTTGAAACCATCGATTAAAAGAGACACGGCCTCACTATATGTCACATTACAGCGATTAAAGAGGCCCTTTTACAGCCCAATTACACACACAGCCAATAAAACGGCTAATAGGTGTACATTGTTATTAAATCTTCCATGTTCATGTTCAATAAAGCCATCATATCCAAGGCGAGCAGGTCCCCCCATAAATTACACACCTTTTAAGTGGCACCAGATCTGTCATGTATCTGAGCGTCTCCACCTCCCAACGTTCCTCCGCTGCGCAAACAAGTGTTTTACAATCCGCGCGGTCGCCTCCATTAATCAAACGGCACTTGTAAGCTAGCAGCGGCCTCTCACGCGTTCTAAATAGTTAGCGAAAAGCGCAAGCCCCCAACTCGCCTGATAAAGAAGGGACTAAGGGCTTTTCAGCAGCTCAGTGGTGCGAGCAAACACACGGAGAGCCATTCTCAGTGTCAAAACCCACCGCGTGAGACATAAGATTGGGCTGGAGCTTGTAAAATGGCCTGCCTTCTCCTTGGCTCTCTCCCTCCTTCTTGCTCCTTCCATCCATAACTTAAGTAGAGATCTGTGGCTAACATTCTTAATCCCAAGGGGGTGCTTTCTGAGCTGTAATTTAAAAATAGCGTTTTAATAACACACCAGTGCTACAGTACATTAATCTCAGAATTAATTATCTACCCCACCCCCAGCCTATTTACTTGAAAGAGGCTCTTTGCAGCGCTTTCTCCTGTTTTAGTTTCTATTTATTCCGTTATAAAGAGGCGCATGCCGGGCGTCTTGACTCGAGTACAGTAATTATGTAGAGGCTAGTATATTATGGCTATATGAAAGGCAGCTAATGGATTGGAACAGCAGGGCGGCGGTGGAGTAAATGGTCAGAGAGGTGAACAGTTTGTGGTCCAATTGAGTAAAACAATTCAATTAAGAACAAGGTGTTTTTCTGTATTTGTGAAAACTGTTTAAAGACCACATAGAGAGTGGGAAAAGGCCTTGAGAAGTCAGATTAATACAGGATTTGAATACCTGGGTATGTACAACACATGAAACGGGATTTAAAGGTGCACACTGTAACTTTTCTGGTGGAGAGAATGCCATCAGCTTGTCACCATAGAGATGACATTGCCTGTCCTAGAATAGTTCACAGCTTTAAAGTGCAGTTAGTGCCACATGACCCATCTGAATCATCTGCACTCTGAGGAGCTCAGGGACCGGCCTCCTGCTGGTGCCAGAGTCAGGACTAAACTCGGGGAGTCAGAGTTTCAGACTCATGCAGCTAAAACCTGGAACAGTCTGAACATGTGAGACAGACTCTACTTTGACTCTGTTTAAATCCAAGTTCAAGACAGTTCTGTTTAGCTGTACATGACTGAAAGGTTTTCATTTTTCATTCCGCACCCTTCTCTCTAATTTAATGTCTCTCTCTCTCTCTCTCTTTAATTTTATGATGATTATTTATGCGTTGATTTGTTTGTATTGTGATTTTAATGTATTTCTTATTCTGTAAAGCACTTTGTGAATTACTTTGTGTACGAACTGTGCTGTGCAAATAAACTTGCCTTGCCTAAAGGGTCCATATTACACTGTTTTCTGATCTATGTTCTAATGTTTCCTCATCACAAACAGACCTGGAGTTGTGTTTTGTTTCATTCACATGTTTAACACATAAACCCTGCAGATTAGGCTGAGTTCTTCTCTCACACAGAAAACACTTTTTAAACTCCACACACCTTCACTGGATTTGGATTATTTTAGCCCTAAAATGACCCATCTCTACTGAACTAAAGGTAAAAGGAGCTGTTAACATCAAAACTACCACTACATGACATCACAAGGTGGAACAGAGCATTTTGAGCTTTGGAGATGTAAACAGAATAATTTTAAAGTGTTACTCAAACATGTGCGAATGAAACAAAACACAACTTCAGGTCTGTTTTTGAGGAGGGAACATTCTAACAGAGTGTAATAAAGAACCTTGAAGTGGTTGTTTTGAATCGTATATTATATTACACCTCTTGTATTTTATATTATGCAGTGTCTCTTTAAAGTGTGAGCTTAATGTATGGATATTATTGCAAGTACTGCAGTATGCACAATTATTTCACTTTCGTTTACATTTTTATGCAGGAAGCTGGTTTTAATCAAGCGTCACTGGTACCGATTGGAAATCAATTCCAAGGAGAAATTAAAGAGCACACGGTGACTGTGAGCCGGGCCTAAAGGCAGCACAAATACTCCCAAACAATATTAAACTGTGATAAATAAAATATGAAGCTTACAGCAGCTCAGGCGTCAGGGGACAAGGCCACTTAATGCAAGTTAATGAAACACAAGAATTTTCCAAAGATCAGTGGAGAGGTGATGAACGCACGTCACAGAGGCCCTGTGGCAAAAGCTGACAAGAGATCGCGTCAAATACAGTTAGGGCTGCGTGTGAGTGAAGATGTTAATATCATGATAATGTAATGTGGAATATAATGTCATCTAATGTGTAACAAAGGGCTCTGATGAACTGACCTCTGCTGTCAGGGCTGCACTGTGACCTGACACTGGACTAGTACAATACTCAGTGCTTCCTTTATATAAAGGTGCATTGTGTCACTTTTCTGGTGGAGGGTCTCCATGGAGATGCTTTTGCCTTGTCTGGAATGTCTCTGTATGGCATTAAATATATGCATCTTGCATTTATTTAAAAACATTCAGTTAAATTAAAAGCTTGCATTCTTACTGTGAGTGGGCTCACCTTGTCATAGATCTGACATGTAACATGGCCATATGGTGTCACCTGCTGTGTCCATAGAGATAAATAAGCGCAGTCCCATATGTGGCAGTAGCTCAGTTGGTTGTCCACTGATCCAGAGGTTGGCGGTTTGAATCCTGCTCTTGACATAAAAACATCATTGGTTGAGTTGTCAGGTTGGCTGGTGTGAGTCCAGCTCCCACAGATGAATGCTGTCGTGTCCTTGGGCAAGACACTTAACCACCTCACCCCCAGTGTCTGTGTGTGTGTGTGTGTGCGTGTGTGTGTGTGTGTGTGTGTGTAAACTGGTGAGTGGTTCCTTGTTGTAAAGTGCTTGGAGCGTCTTGATGGTGGAAAATACAGGCCACATTTCAATGGAGAGAAGCAGGTGTTGGACCCTTCACCAGAAAAGTTACACAGTGCACCTTTAAGCACACGTGTAGTAGGACTGGCACAAACAACAATAATACCGGTTAATGTGATAAAAAGGCTACACAATAATCGTTTGTAGGATATATTGTATAATCATGATAATCGCCAACAAAGATAATCACCATTGTATCACCAGAACATGCAGAGAAATGCCACTTCATGACGTTCTCTTCTAGATCATCGTTGTTTTCACTTATAACAAGGTTCAGTTTTATAACAGCTGATTAAATATGAAGCCGCTTCATAATATTCAAATTCTAATTATTCATATGTTTAACATTTTTTACTTTAATCATTTCCATTAAATAATCCTTAATCGCAGTTATTTTGGCCATGATTACCAGGACACCAATTACCAATACCTCACATGTAGTCACAAACAAGACTCAAAGTGGCCATAATAACTCTACATGGTGGTGCAAAGGAATAAAGCTGTGTAACCTTCCTGGAGTCTGCCACCTGCTTGTCTCCATGGAGATGATGCACAAAATGGACTCTTGTGAGCTTTAGCCCACGTTACAATAGTGTTCCCTCCTCAAAAACAGACCTGGAGTTGTATTTTGTATTTTTTTTTTTCATTCACATATGTTTGAGAAACCCTTTATGTTAGTCTGTCTACATCACGAAAGCTCAAAATGCTCTGCTCCACCTTGTGATGTCATCGGGCAATAGTTTTCAAGTGAACAGCTCCTTTCACCTTGAGTTTAGTAGAGATGGACAGTTCCAGGGCTGGAATCTAGTGAAGGTGTGTGGAGTTTAAAAACACAGTGGAGCACTTCTTGTATTACCATATGACATCACAAGGTGGAACAGAGTGTTTTCAGTTTGAGAGAAGGACTCTAAATAAAGTCTAAATATTCAGGGTGTGTTAAATGTGTGAATGAAACAAAATACAACTCCAGGTGTGTTTGCGATGAGGAAGCGACATTAGAACAGATGAGAAAATAGTGTAACATACCTGCACACTTTACTGCACTGGAAGCACTGGATCGAGTCAAATGCTAATATATCTCAACATGTAATTCTAACAGATAGTACATGCCCTCCCCTCTCTCATGCACTGACCTCTATTGTCACGGCGACGCTTCTGACAGTGATCGGCACGCATACATCTTCTTCCTCTGTGTTTTTGTCGACGTGCGGGATCTCTGCGTGTGCCCCCCCTGCCCCCGGGCGTGTGTACAGCAGATAACCTTTGCGCGGGGGTGCAGTTCACGCCTCTGGGACCCCCTATCTCCTCTCGCGATCGGGGCTACGCTCACAGCCCCCCCAGCGCCGTCAGCGTCCAGGCTCCCGTGCATGATTGATGTGGAGAGCTAACATTAGGTATCATAAGGTGTAATATGGGAGATAGCGTGAAGTGTAAGATTGCATTTGAGGACGGAGATGGAAATGGGGCTGTGTCTGACGGCTCTGGGGTTTTATATGTAGTGTTTGGATTCTGACTTGCTAATCTGACGTTACATCTGAGCTACAAGAGGTGTAATGTATAATGTGGTGACTATAGGCCAGTCAGACCGGTTCATTTCCTCCACAAAACCTCAAATTACATTCACTTCAGCCCCACAGAGTCAAAACTAGGGACGGACTGCAGTGGATGCTCAAATCATGCTTGTATGTGTGGGCTAGTGTGTGTGTGTGTGTGTGTGTGTGTGTGTTTTATCCCCCCGAGCTTTGTCTCTTACTGTTGTAGAATATTGTTAATTATTACAGACATTATCTGGTGTCCAAATTGATAAAAAACTGTTCTAAAGGTGAAAAAATTTAAAGGGGCCATATTACACTATTTTCTGATCTCTGTTATAATGTTTCCTCATCACAAAACACAACACCAGGTATATTTTTGATGAGGTAACAGCAGGCTTAAAGCTTAGTGTAATATCAGTGTAAATAGGATGCAAATACAATTTAATTTAACCTTTTAACCTTTAAAATCTCAAACCGTTCTAAGTACCTCATTACACCAGCGGACCAGTGCCTGCACCTCTGGATGGGAAATGCTCTCAGTGTGAAACCAGGTGAAGCTCATACAGCTGTGTAAACACTGCATTCCTATCATTCTGATTCTGGTGATGAGGGCCGTCACTGGCCACAGCTGCCCTGAGGCAGACTGAGACCCTCAGTCCATCCACTCCTGCAGCCCCTTCAACCATTTACATTCACTAACTCTGTATCAGGAAATGAAAATGCAATAATATCCTTACCCCTACAGAGAAATGCTAAAATGAATAAAATGGGCACGTTCATTTTGTATTGACAGAGTTAAGCGCAGTAGATGTTATGTAACGTCCTCCTTTCCTCATGTAGAGTGTTTTAAAGAAAGCAGCAAAGACAAAGAATCCTCAGACCTCACATTTCAATTAGTCTGATTGAGTTATGAAAAACACAGAGGAGCCCGAGCTGACACACCACATACAAACACATACATTTATGTTGTTTGTGACACGCCGTTGTCTCCTACATGACATCCCATTTATTCTGTTTACATCCAGGCAGGTGGTTGTCACTAAAAGTCATTTCGTCAATCAATTTTTTTCGGACGGACTATTTTTCAGATGAAAAAATAAGTTGCTAATTTTGTCAGTGCTCTTTCTAGACACTGCAGGTTTAATTGCTAATTGTTAACTGGGAATGAATGCATTTGCATATTAATTAGTTAGCCCATTTGCATTTTTAATTTGCTGCCTTCAAAGGGGGTGAGATAAAAGGTCGCACAATTCTGAATAATTTAAATAATTTATGCTCCATTGGTGAAAAGAAGCTGAACAGAAGTGTTCTGCGGATATTAACCCCTGAGAGCTTTTACCGAATAAAGCACTCCAAAAATTGTTTTAACAAATCTAATTAAACGGAAAAAGGTCTGAACACAGAGGCACGGCGAGCAGGGGAGAGACTGTCCTCGGATACAAAAACACCTCAGGGAGAGCGATGGTGATGGCGATGGAGGACGAAGCTCCGCTCTGACAGAATCTGAAGGACTTCTGCATCTCTACATCATTCAACTGATCACACGCTACAGGAAAGATGAGCGCGCAAACCGTTCATCTACTCATCTGTTCATCCTCTCATCAGTTCATCCTCTCATCCGTTCATCTACCTATCCACTCATCTACTCATCTGTTCATCTACTCATCCTCTCATCACTTCACCCCCCCATACGTTCATCTACTTATCTGCTCATCTGTTCATCCGCTCAGGTTTGTCCATAAATGAACATAAACACCAGCTGTATCACGTTGTCCAGCCTGGAAGTTTGTTCATTCTGATGTATCTATAGGTAGAGTAAGAAAGTCTGAATGAATGTGAGGTTCTGCTCATTGTCCCAGTCTGTGTGGACGACCGTCACGTATCGGTGTCTGTTTTCTTAAAGGGCCCATATGACGCTGTTCTCTATTCTGTTCTAATGTAGTTTCCTCATCACAAACAGACCTGCAGTTGAGTTTTGTATCATTCACACATGTTTCACACACAAACCCTGAAGATTAAAGCTATGTTCTTCTCGCAAACAAAAAAACACATTGTTCCACCTTGTGATGTCATGTGGTAATACAGGAAATGCTCCACTGTGTTTTTAAAATCCACACACCTTCACTAGAATCATTTGGATAATTTCATGTGGATAATTTCAGATCTAGAGTGCCAGATTGCTAGCTCTCTATTGAACAAAAGGTAAACGGAGCTGTTTGACTTGAAAGCTAAAACTTCATGACATCACAAGGTCGAACAGAACATTTTGTGCTTTGGAGATGTAGATTGATTAATAGTAAAGGGTTACTCAGATGTGTGAGCAAAAAAACACAACTTCAGGTCTGTTTTTGATGAGGTAACATTATAACATGACTTCAAAGAGTCAATTTTGCATAATATAGCACCTTTAAATACTGAAATAACAGTTAAGTGTACAAAACCAAAGATTTTGCCTTCTTTTGTACTTTAACTTCCTGGATTCTTTTTTAAAAACACATATAGATGCCTACAAGAAGTAACAAGAGCTGATGTACGACACGTCACCACCAACGCTGGTGACACTTCTGAAGAAGGCAGCAGCAGCAGCAACCGAAACATGTCAACAAGGTAAATACACTTTACTGTATAAAAAAAAATCAAAACAAGAAGTTAAAGTCAAGTGTCCTGTTAGTGACTAAACCCTGATCTGAGCATTCATAGTATTCCCGTTATCCAGTGCGGCAAGGCCATGGAGCCCCACACACACGGCCCTTTCTCACTGTTTTCCCAGTTTTCCCCACAAAGCCGTCGCAACAGTCAGGGATGCACACTTGATCGCTATGAATAACTTCCTGTGACTTGCCGTTTTTTTTTATAGATTTTTTTTTAATCCTATTTGTGCTTAGAGCCTATTACTATGATATTTAATTAATTTGGGGGAGGAGCCTTGTACTATAAAAGGAACCTCCCATCAGTTAGTTAGTTCAGCATCAGTACAGATTTTTCAAGTTTGCTCTTTTTAACTTTTGGGAGAAGCACCAGTTTGTCCCTATGAAATAACAAAAGTACTGGTTATGAAAACAGTGTCGTATATGTCGTATTCACTTTGTTTTACTTCCTATGCAACTTCCATACACAGTAAGGGGAAGAATACTTACAGAATACTGAATACCGCCTGTAATGTGTGTGTTTCCTATCACTCATTGGAAATGGGAAAAAAATGTACTCAAAATGAATATCCAGAAAACGTGTTCTGTCTATACACCAAGTTGCTGAATTTTCTGTAAACACCTGATGAAGTCCAAGTCCTATTTCCGTCCCTCTTCTCTTTGCTCTGGAACTTTTCTCAGTGTCCATTACAGCCTCCATCACTTCCAGTTTTGGGTGACGTGAATATTTCCTCTCCTCTTGTCGTCTTCCTCCAGGTCCCGACTGCTTTGTGCGACTGTCTTCTTCTTCTTTGTCCCGTTGATCTTAATTACAGGCCCTGGTCGGCGAGCTCTGAAGCCCATTTAACATCCCCAACCAACACATCTCACCCCCCTCCCCCTTTCACCATTCTGGGCCTGGCATTTGGTCTTTGTGCGCGTACTCTTAAATTACATGCTGCCAATCCTGGTGGGCACGGGGCGAGAAGATGTCTGGTTTGGCCTCGCGATGACACCCTTCCCCCTCCCCTCTCCTCCACCTCTCGCCGTCACCCGTTCACCCATCCGCCATCACCCGCCCCGTGCCCCCTTTATCAGGCGAGATAACTTATGTAGAGCAAAGCAGACAGAGCCCATTCACGTCGCGCTGATTGTCAGAATAAGCCTGCATTCCTTTGAAAATGATTGACCGCTTGAAAAGGGTACAAATTAGGGGCCCCGTACCGTCTTTTCTTCCACGCGGTCTTCTTGGTTTATTTGCGGCAGATTCACCCAGGCCCAAAATTAAGTGAACTCAGGCAGGGATGAATAGGAGAGCCCTGATTGAATAATTGATTTCCTTTGTGCGCGCCGTGTTTAAGAGGGATAACTAGACATCCTTTGGAGTGTAATGATTATAATTACGCCGATGACTGGTCATGTCAAATATGACACGGGGAAGCACTGTTATTAACCTTTATTCTTCACCATAGAACAAAAAATATCCCCTGAGTATGGGCTCACTTCACGGCTTCACCTCGTGGTGGTCTGATACAGGGGCAGATGCATGGATGAACTCTGCCGTACTCTCCACACTGAAGTACATGTGTAATGGAGTGTGCAGTGAAAGTGGCTTCAGAGTTGATGACTGAAGAGGTCACGAGGCGAAAAAGAACAGAGGATCAGGAAGTTATGTGTAAAAGATATGGGGATATGGTCAAAATAGTCAAAAGTTTGGACACACTGTCTCATTCAATGTTTTTTTTTGTATATGTTTACTACTTTTTACATG
This sequence comes from Odontamblyopus lacepedii, assembly GCA_034769755.1. Lineage (NCBI taxonomy): Eukaryota > Metazoa > Chordata > Actinopteri > Gobiiformes > Gobiidae > Odontamblyopus > Odontamblyopus lacepedii. Next base: position 28,600,810 of record CM068365.1, on the reverse strand, counting down.
GAACAGAACATATCAAAGTAAACGTAGTAAAGTACTGTACTTAGGTATACATGTATGTATCATTTTAGGTACATTTTAGGTATAAGTACATACAAGTGGATACTTTTACTTCACTACATTTGAGAGCAGGTGAGAGCAGGAAAGTTATTTTTTATTATTGTGTGAGACCTGCTAAAAAGGCGGAGGTAAACCCTTAGCCTTTTTAACATGTTCATACTTTAAGCAAAGAAAAATAAATGAATAGAAAGAGCTTGGAGAAAAAAGAATAATTCAATTGTTTCTATTGAATAAAATTGAGCTCAAATCTGTCTCAGAATCACTACATTTGAAGCTTTATTTAAACCTTAAAATCTGCACAAATTACTCTTTAGGTAATTTTTTTAAAGAAGTACTTTAATAACTTTACTTAAAGTACATTTTTTCATGTGACACTTTTACTTGTACTTCGGTACAAAATTGAGCACTCCTTCCACTGCTGGAGTGTGCAGTGAAAGTTGATGACTGAAGAGGTCACGAGGCGAAAAAGAAGAGGAGGTTATGTGTAAAAGATATGGGCTTATGGTCAAACCACACGCACATGGTGTAAGATTATATAAACAAGTGGCCTAAGAGAGTGTGACGTCTCCCATAGTGTTCGGCTCCAGTCAAATGAAGCTCACAGAGGCTGGCAGTTGTTGATGGTTTTCAGATTCTGAAAGGTGATGATGCTATACTTCCAGATCAGGGCAGGAGCCAGTGTTTTCCTTTTAAACACATTGTACTTTGCCGTGAAATGTTCAAACAGGTAAATGCATAAATGTTGAACCTGGTCACACTCACTGTATTACATCACAAATCTGCATTTTAATCAGCATTTTTTATGGTCCGTCAAATGCTTTTCACCATGGAGATGTTATTGCTTTGTCTGGAATGTTCCACGGTATGGCATTAAACCTTTCTATCATCACGGAGACCAAACCAGACCAAATTACAGACCAGATCTGTGGAGAGGCGACCCTGCTCACAGTCACAATGCCTGTTTTTGAGATATTTTTGAGCTATAAAACTACCTGTAATGGAATAAATGTAAGGTAGAACTGTTTAATGTCACACTGTGGAACATTCCAGGCAGAACACTGACACTGACATATCCAGAGAAACAAGCAGGTGACAGAACCCCAACCAAAAAGTTATAATATTACTGGCCTATAGATATTACTATAGCTTTTTGGTTTAGCTATGTCCATTCTTATATATGGTCTATATTATTTCCACAGACTACATCAGTAACCATAGTGACGGGCAGAACACTCATCTGTAGTTCTGTTGTCGTGAGACTAAAAATTCTAAGTCTGTTTCAAAACCAAGGAAAAGGAGATAATCAAAGCATAATGATCATACAAAAAGAGTGGACAAAAGAACATAATATTTCACACAAAACAAAATGTATAGCTCAGTCCAATTTGAGTGGTTGTGGCTGACGTTATTTCTCTCTCTTCAGTTTCACACATCTTTAAAAAAAGAGTTGTTTTAGATTTCCATATTTACCCTGTATTAAACCCAGTCAGGTGAACAAAATTGTCCAAAGCAAGAAAAGCTTTCAGTTCCATTTTTCAGAGTAATTTCGTGAGTTGTGCCCTTGAGCCTAACACCAGAGATACAAGACAAGAGGGTAGTTTAACAGTGTGCCGCCGCGTAGAACTGAATAATTGAAGAAGCCGGAGTCCAGCGCAGACCTGCAGACTCTTTATGATCCTCTGCTCAGGGCCTAGAGTCAAATAAAAGTCATTTAGATGTAAAATCACACCACCATTTCCTAATTTAGAGACACTGGACCAGCCCTGCTACAGCTCTTTAAATCATTTCCACTTTATAGAGGAGGCTGTGTCTATGTCCAGAATATTTTAACCCACATTTACTCAAATTACAATATGCCCTTCCTGTAATATAATGGGAATTCTTGTCTTATTTTGACACGGCTACTCAACCATTAGAATCATTTTAGCCTTTGCAACGGTTCCATTTTACTCTCATTAAAACTCAGGCAATTTGGAGCAATTTTAAACTGTTCATATTTCGCTAAACGGACCTGGAGTCATGTTTTGTTTCATTCACACATGTTTAACATACAGATCCTGCATATTTACGGTTCTAGAGTTCTTCTCTCAAACTGAAAATACTCTACACAAATACACAAATACCTTGTGATGTCATGTGGTAATACAGGAAGTGCTCCACTGTGTTTTTAAACTCCATACATTATATAATTAGGCCTTATTTGACATCTGTCTCTTGCTATTTTTGCTGTTTAATTAAAGTGTATTATTATGTTTATATTTTTTGCTAAAAAAAAAAAAATCCCCTGTGGATCCATAAAGTTTGTCTAAGTTTTACACTATAAAAAAGGATTTTCTAGCATAGTTAAATTGACTTGAATTAAGCAGATTCATCTTAAAAGATTAATTTTAAGATTTTTTTTTTACTTAATAAGATGAGATTTTTTTACTTGTTTCAAGATATTCCATCCTGATATATCTTATCTAGATATTACAACTTTTTCTAAGCACTTTTTATATTAACTCAGGCCAGGTTAAGCCTCTTTAACTTCCTTACCAAACTAATAAGGTGAAAAATCTTGCCATAAATAGTTTTCTTCTTAGAACAAGATTCATATTTCATCTTGTTTTAAGAAAACTTGGTAAGTGAAAATTTCTTGCTGCACTGGCACTTAAAATAGGGCATTTTTTACCTCAATTTTCTTCTTTTTTTTTTTGATAGGCCTGGACTGGAATTTCCACTGAACAAAAGGTAGAAGGTATAGCTGTTCACTTGAAAACTACCACGTCATGACATCACAAGGTGGATCAGAGCATTTTGAGCTTTGGAGATGTACGTAGACAGACTAATGATAAAGAGTTACTCAAACAAGTGTGAATGAAACAAAACACAACTCCAGGTCTGTTTTTGAGGAGATAACATTAGAACATGGCATCAGCATCACCACCAATGAAACACAACAGAGAATAGATAGCAGACAAGTTCTAAATGGAATGAAATGGCTGCTTTTTGACGTGACAGTGGCAGCGTCTTTGGCCCAGGGCTGAACCTCTGCAGCAGATGTGGAGGAAACTTTGTTGAGTTCATTAGTGACTTGTTCTTCTGACGCTTTAATGATGCTGCAGGAGCCGTGGCCAGTGGGACAGATGGCACACAGATCCACACACAAGCTGCAGGAGCCTGGGTTAAGGAGGGTTTTACTTCTGAAATATTCCAAATAAAACAGTGGCACTCTTCATTGGATATTTAAAGGGGCATTGTGTAACTTTTCTGGTGGGGGCTCTGTCAATGCTTTTTTGGAAATGTTATTGCTTTGTCTGGAATGTTTCACAGTATGGTATTAAACCTTTCTGTCTTCATGGAGACCAAACCAGACCAAGTTACAGGTCAGATCGGTGGAGAGGCGACCCCACCCAGAGTCAGAATGTTTTTTTATTTATTTTTTATTTATTTTTTTTGAGCTATAAAACCACCTGTAATTGAATAAATGTGAGGTAGAGCTGCGGAACATTCCAGGCAGAGCATTGAGCGTTGAGAGATCTTGTAGTAAGTGCAGTGAGGCTCTATTGATATTTTGCAGT
>CM068365.1:28587193-28592193 GCA_034769755.1 Odontamblyopus lacepedii | reverse complement strand
TACAGGGTGTTTAATCCAATAAAACTATGATTTAATTGACCGTCTATATTTCATTTATTTTTACTGGTTAATAAAAATAAAAATACAGACATTTCCAGCGCTGTACAGTGCAGCTACTTGTGGATAAAACACCCATGTGACTTCAGTGGAATGATCTGATATTAACCCGACCCCCATTTGCATAATTGTTTTGTATTTCAGAGGATACTATATTAAATGCCATCCATATTTCCACCTAATTTGCCGGTAGTTGACCCTTGAACTCATAATGACATCTTTTGCAGTGGAGTAATGAGTGGACTATTAGCCCCGCCCACAATAAAATTATCGGCCAATCACAGTGATGTGCTATTGTGAGTTAATCAGGTTGAAAGGTGAACCCAACGGCAACGTGATAGAGGAGACCGCGCTACAGCTAAGTACTGTGAGTGATGATACGTTTCATTCTCCACTATAATATGTGGGCTACTTATTCTTCTACATGTCTTTTGTATCTCACTGAACTATTGTGTCAAACTGAAGCTGTGGCGTGAACTACATCAAAGGTGCATTGTGTAACTTTTCTGGTGGAGGGTCTGTCCAATCCTTTTAACCATGGAGACGTTATTGCTTTGTCTGGAATGTTTCACAGTATGACATTAAACCCTTTTATCTTCATGGAGACCATACCGGACCAAGTTACCAAGTTAGGTCAGATCTGTGGAGAGGCGACCCCGCTCCCATTCAGAACGTCTGTTTTTCTGTGTATTTTTGAGCTGTAAAATCAACTGTAATTGAATAAATATAAAGCAGAGCTGGTTAATGTCACACTGTGGAACATTCTAGACAGAGCAATGACATCTCCATAGAACATAAACATATATTTATCTAAAACACTTTGTGAAAATTCTGTATCTAAATTCCATTGTCATCTCACTTATATATTTAAATGAGAAGACATTTGCTATGTAACTTCACTACAGAAAGGTCTGCCACTTTCTTGTTTCCAGGGAGATGATTCCACAATATGGCATTAAACTCTCTCTTGCATTTTCTTTTACCTTGTGATGTCATGAAGTGGTGGTTTTCCAGTTAACAGCTCCTTTTACCTTTTGTTTAGCAGAGATTGGCCATCACAGGGCTGAAATCATCCAACTGCTTCTAGTGAAGGTGCATGGAGTTTAAAAACACAGTAGAGTACTTCTGTATTACCACATGACATCACAAGGTGGAACAGAGTGTTTTCAGTTTGAGAGAAGAACTCAGCTTAAATCTGAAGGGTTTGTGTGTTAAAAATGTGTGAATGAAACAAAACACTCCAGGTACGTTTGTGATGAGGAAACATATAGTAAATAAAACATACAGGAAGGAGGAAATAAATAGAAAATAATTATAACATAGATCAGACATTAGCATCATATTGGCCCTTTACTCAAGCTAAGCCTAAATTAGCCTTTGTATTGTCATCTACATTATGATAAGTTGGGCGATTGACCTGGGCACATGTGATGGCATTCTTTTTTTCACATTAGTTTAATGAATGGACATTAGCCCCTCCCCCAGAGCACTTAGCCCCGCCCATAATGCATTTGGAGACCATCACACTTTGACGAGCATCTGTCGCCGTTAGCTTCAAGGTGAAAGGGGCTCCCCAGATTCCCCCACAGGGACAAAGAACGGGCGCAACAAAGGAACGCGCAGTCAATGATTCAAGCGAGAATCCTAGTCCTCACTTATACAGGACGGCATTTTTAAAAATCAATTATGGGTTGTTTGTGGATCTGTCATTACATATTTGAGGAGCTAATTTTCAAAAACAGTGTCATTAAAAAAATCATCAGATGCTTGCAATTTACCAGTTTCTATGGCAATGTATTCAAAAGCCAAATCTATTTTAATACTGAAAAAAACAAACAAAAGTAGTGATATTTTTCAAGGGCCTGTTTTACACCATTTTCTGGTCTGTATTTTAATGTTTCCTCATCACAAACAGACCTGGAGTTGTGTTTTGTTTCCTTCACACATGTTTAACACTGAAAACCCTGCATATCTCAAACAGAAAACACCCTGTTCCACCTAGTGATGTCATGTACATCACTAGTATGTAGTACTAGTACACTAGTTCCAATACAGGAAGTATAAGATGACTTGAATTATGAAAGTTTTATCATGTTTTGGATAAACGACTCTTGACAAGTAAAATTATCTCCCAGTGGAAGAAGACATTTTTGTATTTAAAATAGGAGAATGCATCTTTGCTACATGCAAGATAAGAAAAACAACTATTTGCACTTAAATAAGAAACAAAATGTTTCTTGAATGAAGAAAGCACACTTAATCTGTTGGTAGATCATTTTACTTGTCAAGCTGAAGCGACTAAAATAAAGTAAAATGTTCTTAAATTAAAGGCACTTTTCTGGTGGAGGGTCCGTCAAAGACTATTCTCCATGGAGATGTTATTGCTTTGTCTGAAATGTTTCACTTTCTATCTTCATGGAGACCGAACAAGACCAAGTTACAGGTCAGATCTGTGGAGAGGCGACCCCACTCACAGTCAGAATGTTTGTTTTTCTAGGTGTTTTTGATCCATTAAACCATTTGTAACTGAATAAATGTGAGGTAGAGCTGTTTAATGATGTACTGTGGAACCTTCCAGGCAGAGAAATTACATCTCCATAGAGACAAGCAGGTGATGGATCCTCAACCCAAAAGTTACACAGTTAATCTTTACGTCATTTTAACTTTTAGCTTTTTGCAGTGTGGACGTGTGCAGACTGGTGAGGAGCTTGAACAGAACAGAGCAGTGCCAAACACAGTGAGGTTCTGATCTTTGCCCCAGATGATCAAACATCTGAAAACTACAAGTCCCATCCCACTACAGGGGCATCTCTCCTCCATTAGCCTTGGCATTGGTGAGGGGCCCCGACTGGGACTGGCCCCTGACTCTCTCCCTGCGTTACACGTCAGGACCCCACCCGCCCCGCATCAATCCTCAGACCTAAGCACCTCCGAGCAGACGGAGAGCCAGCAGGACCAGGGGAGGGGGGGCCTGCCCTGAGTCTCTGCCCCACACAGAGGCCACACGATGGGGGTAAGTGGGGCCAGACCTACAGCAGGGCCCCAAACCTGCCCCGGACCTCCTGTGGCTAAACCTCTGGATCAGGTCCTAATGCTGTCCCTGATTAATGAGGGACAAATGTAAATATGGATATGAGTGAGAAACACAGCAGATCTGAGGGCAGGAGATGGAGGTCTGCATGCAAAACTGAAGAAGAAGAAGAAGAACAAGAACAAGAACAAGAACAAAAAGAAGAAGAAGAAGAAGAAGAAGAAGAAAAAGAAGAACACGAAGAAGAACACAAAGACAAAGACGAAGACAAAGAAGAAGACGAAGAGGAAGAGAAGAAGAAGACGACGAAGAAGAAGACGAAGAAGAAGACAAAGAAGATGAAGAAGAAGACGAAGAAGAATACCAAGACGAAGAAGAAGAAGACCAAGAAGAAAAAGAAAACAAAGAAGAAGAAGACGACGAAGAAAAAGATGAAGAAGACGAAGATGAAGAAGATGAAGAACACGAAGACAAAGAAGAAGAAGAAGATGAAGACAAAGACGAAGACAAAGAAGAAGAAGAAGAAGAACAAGAACAAGAACAAGAACAAGAACAAGAACAAGAACAAGAACCAGAATAAGAACAAGAAGAAATGTGTCCTTTTCTTTTGGCATATTTGAAGAAAGTTTCATTCATTCATAGCATTTACTTGACACTTAGTACAGATTAGGATACCGCAATGATAAGGAAAAAAAAAACTTTTTCTTTAGACAATACTGTAGAATGCGATTTTAAACCTTAAATAGTAGAACTTTCTTTTCTATTCCCATGTGTCTTATATGTGTGTAATCCTCAGTGGTGCAGGGAGGTTCCACAGTGCTCCATGGGATATGTATAAACTCGTCTATGTGCTCCTCTACTTAAACTTAAACCTAACTTAAACTTAAACCCTACAGCCCCATGACAAAAATATATCTGAAAAAATAAACACAGACTCCAAAAGGTCTGTTTTACAAGTGTAGCTCCATTCTGCCTTAAATAAATCCAGATCTGTAGCTTTAGGCAGGTGAGTTTAGGCTGCAAAACTGTCTCATAAATAAATCAGCATTACAGTTTGAATAGTCACAATATTTTTGCAATAATTTTACAACAAAGTATTCTATTATTATTTTTAGAATTCTGTTTAGTTTTGACGACAACACTACATGTTCTGAAATCCATGAGAGACCTGCAGTACCTTTCACATGTTTATACGTCTTGTTGTGTTTAAAAAAAACTTTGAGTAAGAGCCTATATTAAAACTTATTAAAAGTAATTCTTAATGTAATTACAGTTTGGGGAAAAAAAAAAAAAAAATCTCCAAAATCACTCAACTCTCAGGCGAGCGATAACAATTATAATCAAAAAATATAACAGCTACAAATTGAGTCCGTGATTCTGTAAACAGGCAAAAAATTAAAAATGAACTTCCTCAATGTATCAAAAACTAAATTGCACACATTTCTTCTCACTTTATCTCAGTGATTACTTCTGTTTCACAATTTCGTCAGCGAACGTCGAAGGATCTGAGTCAGGAAGCACATTTGCATGAAGATGGCACACAAATTTGGGTTCGGAGAATTGTAATGGTCTGTGAGGAATAGGCTGAACGGGCATGTGTAATAATATTCATAAAAAGACCGCCTATTGGGGCCGTGCGGGTTCCATAGCAACAACATACATGCTCTTACAAGTTGCATCATGGGAAATTCGCTCTGGGTTGGGATTGCAAACAAGAAAAGACCTTTAACTAGGCCAGAATATAAGACAATATCACAAACCCTCCTTCTATTGTCTCATGTGGGGCCGCTTTCAAACAGGCAATACTAGGACATGTTCATTGCCAATTGTAAGACCTATATTCTAGTAAAATTAGAATGATTTGATTTTTATTGTATGCTAGTGCGTAATTTTGCTAATTAAAGGCTCCATA